>BMAO01029079.1:0-25225 GCA_019973975.1 Trichonephila clavata
TTTGTCGTATATTCAATAGGTCTGAGAATAGGATGTAAACTATTTTTCATTCCGATATTGCAATTAGTTAAAAAGATATTAATTAAAAACCTTAAAACGCCTAATTGTTTTACTCCTGCGGGTTGTTTACTTGGCAGATCTTCCATTCCGTTTCGGCCGAGCGGTGATCCGACGTTTTCCACCATCTTAAAATTGTCATCCAATTTTTACTGTTGAAATTAGACAAAAAATACCTACAGAATCGGAAGGATCATTTATTTTGTCACAATACGGTATAATTGCTTTTGCAAAATAATGATATGTTCTATTTTTTAAGAATTTTTTAAAAAAGGGTTAAAACTGATGCGTTTTTATGCAAATTGTTTCTAAATTGTTGCGTATGAATTTTTTTTCGTGTTATTAAAACGATATTCTACACTAAATAACTTCAAGCCTTTTTCTTTTAGATCCAGTCATTTAAAAAATAAAATTCCGAAAAATTTTTTTTTAAGAATTTTTAAAAATTAGTCCAAATTTTTACTAAACATTAAATAACTTCGTCATTTATGAAGGTAATCGCACGAAACTGTTTTTCTGTGTGTAGAAAAATTTTATCCATAATCTGTACAAAGATTGAAAAAATTGCTTAAAAATTACGGATTTTAAAAAAAAATTTGTGATTTTCGTAAAAAACCGTTTTTGCGAGAAATAATTTAAACAGTATTTTTGTACATTTCTTATTTCAAAGTACTTTATTTTTGCAATTAATTTGTGAAATTTGAAAGCATTAACTTAAAAATTATGCCCTGAAAATAAAAAAATTAATAAAAAATACGCGATTTTACATTTAGCCAAAGTTTGGCATCGAAAAATAGTTTTACGCCAAAGACCTTTGAACTGTTTCACCGTTGACCGCATCTAACTCAAGGGTCACACTAAAAATTCTGCCTTAAACAGGGGGAAATCAGTAAATTTGGCGAGTAAAAAAAAAAATGCGGGTGAAAAAGTTATTTTTGCTTCAATTTTCGTCATTTTTTCTTTAGATAATTTTCAAAATTAAATCATTATAGATGTTAGATTAAGATGACAAAATGCATTCAATACATTTCTGAGACTCATTTTTTTTAAAAATATTTATCAGTATCAAAATTTTTGTTCTCTTTTATAAAACTTATAGTTTACTTTAAAATAATGCTTAATGTTTAAATCTTTTTTTGACATATAATTTCATAATAAAAACGCAAAATTTGCCCATTTCGAAATTTTTTTTTTTTGAATTATTCAGTTAAATAAGCATAACTTCCTTCGAAAAAATAAAAGCTATGTTCAAATAAAAAATTCTTCATTATTAATTGCGTGTTATTAATATATCAAAAATCACTAAATTGGCATGTCTAATTGCTAAATGAATATTTTTAATCAATATTAGTATAAAATAATTAATTAATTTTGTTTTGTATTTTATGATTTCTTCTAAAATGAATAAATATAGATGAATTTAAATGAAAATGATTTTTAAAAAGTTCATTGATCATTTAGAATCAGTGATTAAAAAAATAAAATGCCGAAAACTATATTTTTTTTAAAGAATTTAAAAAAAAACAATGATATTTTGCATATTTTATGATTTTTTTTCTAAAATGAATCAAAATCGTTGCGTTTAAATAAAAATGATTTTTAAAACTTTTAGAATCAGTGATTTAAAAAATAAAAAGCCAAAAACTTTTTTGAACAAATTTTAACAAAACACTCAAAATACTTAAAACAATAATTTAATAATATCTTCTTTTATAAAGATAATTGCATGAAACTTTTTTCCCGTGTGTCGAACATTTCAAAATATCCTCACAATTTTACTTCAAGATTTAAAATAGTAGTAAAATTTTGTAATTGGAAAAATTTCTACTTTTCTCGTCGATTCCTCATTTGTTTGATGGGAAAAAAAATAGGTGAAATTGGTAATATGTGATAAATAGTCGATCATGCCAGGCAAATAAATTTAGAAGTGGACAGGGATGACGTTCAAGAACTGCTAGATCCCCACAATCAGGAGCTGACAAATACATGAGCTCATAAAAATTCAAGATCAAGAGATTGAAGAACTTGAGACTATAATCTCAATCGAATTACGGTTAGGAATTAGACAGAAGGCCTCAGTTTATAACTGTAAAGTGGTAAACAATTTAAGAAAATATAGACTCCAAAGAAGAATGTATATTTTCAACAAAATGAATTAAAAAATATTAGCATGCTACGAGGAAATTTTCCGACATGAAAAAAAAATATTTGTTACTACTTTGATTTTGGCTACTTTCCTAGATTTTATGAAACTTTCTTCATCAAAATAACCTTAGTTTGCGATTTTTTATTTGGGTTATCTAAGATTTTACTGAACACTTTATTTTAAAGTTATTATTTTCTTTCGACTCTGGTAACAAATAAAAATAATTTACATGTATTTATAACCAAAATCATACCCCGACTTGCGCGAAATCGACTTACGCGGTTATCACCAAGTCCAACTTATAGCGCAAGTTCGGGGGATTACTCTTGCATAGGTGAAGAGTACTCTTGCATAGGGGCCCGGGACCTCCATAAGCCTTAAAACGTCACTGTTATTGTAGCTATGAAGTAAGATTTATAAATGCTAGTCACATAAGAAATGGCTGATTTTTCGTCAATAGTGATAACTCAACGCTGCTTCTCTTTTGCCATTTGCGGAATTACTTTTTGCAAATTTTTCATCATCCATGTACTCTATCATATTATTGTTATGTAGATCGGGGTTCGAGGATTTTATGCAAAATCAGTCGTAAATAACAAGGCAATTCCTTAAGAGCGATGAGTATTTATTGGCGTAAATCAATCCTTGAAAATACAGGATTCAACAGCAAAATTCGCAGAATAATTAACAGAAGAATTTCACACCTTCAACGGCACTCAGACACAATAAGCAGTGTCTAAAATTCACGTATGTAAATGACTATTCACAAGCACAGCCGAGCTTATCAAATTCGAGGCAAGTCTTCTAATCGCTAATCAAAACAGTGCTCACTACTCGCTGGTTAAAATCAGACTGACCGTTGCGGCGAGTCTCTCTCTATTTATAGCAGAGGCCGAAATTTCTGGAAAGATGCGCTCGCGCCACAGATCGTGAAATTAGTGGATTTCTCTACTAATTTCTAGAAGAATCCAGAGGGTCCCGAACTCGCCAACATGGTCGCCAATGTTGCCAACCTTTTCGCCAAAAATGATGCCAACTCGGCCCTATCGCCAATATTTCGCCAAGTTCCCATTGAATCACCATTATAACGTAAGGGATAGCGTTGCTTGTGAATATTACAATTTTTACATGAAATAAATATAACATAGAGGAATATAAAGGCATTGCACATCCAAATACAAATTATTTACATTATTTTATACAAAATTCGTAACATTATTGATACTACAAGCGCGAGAGCTATTTTCGAAATTAAATTAAACAATTCAGGTGTGCTTTCAGAACTTATATATAAATATAATTAAGTCTTTGTTGAAGACATCTAAGGCAGCGTTTCTCAAACTGTGGGGCGCCCCCCCCCTTAGGGGGCATGACAACTATACGAGGGGGTGCGAGCATATTGAAAAGTCGTAAACAAACAATTATTTAAAAAAATATTAATTTACTGAAAGTAAACAAACAAAATACGTTATGACGTAATTAAATATAAAGTACACAGTTACACTGATATATTACTCTTATAAATGCATCAGGGGTACACAAGGCATTTTATAATTAATTTAACAATACCAAGTTAAGGACAAGTTTAATAATCAACAATTACGCCATGGGGTTGTCATATATAAGATTATATACAAAAATTAACACTTATCTTGTTAATTTGTATGGTTAATAATTAATCCCTTAATTGCCGATGAAATGTTACGCGAATCGCTTCCCAATGCTAACCATTTTCCACGTAGGCGCGCATATGTGATGTATTGAGGTTAAGGAATAAATAGGCAAATTATCTGAAAGGATGTAAATCCTTCGCAAACATATTGTCAAGGTCTTTTTATTGCATTCCAAAGCTTTCGGAATAATTTTATGAATAGCGATGCACACAGAAAAGATCGTATTTCGTAAAGACGTATATATACGTCAGAGGCAGTTATCGTTTGGCTGAGCGAGACGTTTATATACGCCGGTAGCACTTAAGAGGTTAAAGTCGTATCGTAGCTTTAGTGTCAAAGTATTGTATTGTAGTGTATGGACGCATATATACGTCTTTCTGTATATATGCATATATATAGAAAGACGTATATTTTCGTCCAAAAATAATGGTTTGACCGAGCGAGACGTTTATATACGTCGGTAGCTCATAAGAGGTTAAAGTCGTATTGTAGACTTAGCGTCAAAGTATAGAAACAAATTAAATTCAATGCATTGTTATTGTATGAGGGGGGCGCGATGAAAATGATGATTGAATATTGGGTCTTGAATATTGAAACTTCGCGATCTAAGGCATTATTTTTGGATATCGCCAAATCAAAAGACGTCGCCAGTTCTAAAAATGTTGGTAAATGCCATCATTACTGTTATTGTGTTCGAACTAGTTAGGGAACTGTTTTCCATTATTGTTTGCATTTCGTAGTATTAGGTAACGTCATTTGATTTGACAAAATTTGTCGATGGTATAATACGAAAGTACAGAAATTTATGACAATAGTCTTTAGAGAAATATATTTAAAGGAGTTACATACACAACAAGACAACAGAGCAATACATGCTAAGAAAACAGGCAAAATAGCCCATGCCATAAACAATACACAAGAAACCTGTTTATCACTGAAATTCAGTATAACACATTTCTCTCACTTTATTTCTTGCTACTTAATACTTTTTTGATGTCTTAATTTGAATAATTTAAATGTTCATGATTTATTAATTAACAGCAACCTTTTTAAAATTTGCTAATTTGCATTTAAACGCTTTATTCAATTCCTACTATTAGTTCACACTCTCTCTCTATTTATATATGCATTTATCTTGTTCAAACTTTCAATCGTAATAAGACACATTTTAAAGCTCTCAATTGAGCTGAAATTTTATATACATGATTATTTTGGATGACAATGCAGTAGTTTAATTATAGTTAATAAAAATTAATTGATTAAAACTAGTCATTCAAAGAATTACAAATACAGCCAAGTTGGCATCCTTTTTGGCGATTTGTGTCAAAACTTGAAAAGGTATTTTCTCACATTTTAAAGCGCTCATTTGAGCTGAAATTTTCTATAGACTATTGTTTTGGGTAACAATACGATAATTTAATTAAAATTAATTGACTGAAATTAATTATTTAAAGAATTGCAGATACAGCCACGTGGGCTTCTTTTTTAGCGACTTGGGTCAAAAGATTTTTTTCCCCTCACGTTTCAAAGCATTCAGTTGAACTAAAATTTTATATACACGATTGTTTTGGATGACAATACGATACTTTAATGATAATTAATAAAAATTAATTGCCACTTATTAATGTTGTGATTCTGTGTCATATGTATATACATATTTATATTAATTGTAACTAGTTAATAAAATTAACTAAAATAAATTTTTTTGTTGTGTTGATCTAAGCAGGAATGGACTTAATTCATGTGACGTCATAATCACATGATAATTTTAAACCACGTGTTTTTAGCCAATCAAGTTCAAAAACACATGTGACGTCATAGCCACGATAAATGCAACTATCTATTTTCAGCAAATCAGTTCATGCACTTCGTTGTTGCCAAATTACGCTTTTTACAGAAACTTTTTTTTAAAAAAAATTAATATTTGTCATTTTATTGAAAAGCACATGTATAAAGCAAGACTTTTTTTCTTTAATTTTAAAATCTTTTTGTAGAAATTTCTTTTTATAACTTTTGAGCATCTTTACAGAATTATGCAATTTGAAATTTTACCTAAGTCTTACAAATAGAATAAAAAGTACGAGCTAGTTTATTGTCTGTTTTGAATTCAATGTAGAACACGTGTTTATATTATCATGTGACCGTCATGAATTTAGTCCACTGACTTAATTTTTTTATATTGCAATGAAGAAGCTGAAAATCTGAAAAATAGAATACCAGTAGCTACGCAGAGATCGAAAAGTTACACAACTAAGAATATATCGACTCTCAGAAAATAAATCGGAAATTTTTTCTCAGAAAATAAATCTGCTGTAGATGTGCCCAAAACTTCCATTTTTTTAATAAATTAGGAACATTTATGATTAGTTCGCGTGACATAGATCGGTTCTAGCAGAGGGTTTTTTTTGTAAAGCAGTTATCAGTCTATTTTCATGCACGAATATCAAATTTTATTCCCTTAAAATGTAATTTTCGAACATTTACGCTAGAGTATTCTTTCTACGCGTCGTGTTCAAACATTCCGGAAAAGATATTATACAAGTTTACACACTGAAGAAGCGAGAAAGCGATTTACATATTGAGTCTACTGAGTTGTTTTTGAGTGATTCATGTATGGTTTTACTGTGGACTCTCGAGCAATGAGAGTTTTAGGAGTTTGATGATGTTTCACTGGTTACAAATGTTCATTGATTAGAAACAGACTAACAAAAATATGGTTTAAAAAGTTCATTTTTGCAACAAAGAAACTTATTTTTATGGATTCGGCTTTAATGTTTTACAAAAGCATGGTTCTTCTTAAAAGCGCATATATATATATATATATATATATATGTCGTGTTTTTCGAGTCAACGCCAAGGCATTTTATTTTGAACTGACTTTATTCAACTAACGCTATTTTTTTATCTGCTTCTAAGAGAGAAAAACGGACACGTGTTAAATATTAGAGTTAGCGGCTACTCAACAGCCAGATGTTTTTCAAGTACACTTCTTATTGAAGAGGTATGTTTGAAAGTTAAGCATGACATACGAGGTAAGAAAAATTAATGGTCGAAGTTTTAAAGTTCTGCTTAGGGCCATGTGTTCTTCATTCCCAAACTGGATGATAAATTTAATACTTGAAGATGTAAGGGGAAAATAAAAGTGAAAAGTGGTCTAGGGATTTCATTTTAGATCTAATTTAATTATCCTTACATTTATATATATATTATATGCACTATTTGAAAGACAAAAATTATTTAAATGCCACAGATAAAGGTAGATAATTGAAATTTTGGAAACAACAAAAAGATAGAAGCTGCAGAATTATAAATATTAAAGATTGAGGATTTCTTTATAAGAAAGTATGTTTTATATATAGTTTTATAAATCTAGTCAACCTTTTTCATTCTGTTTATAATACCGTGGTAAAAAATGTGGTCAACGGTTTAATGGTTAGAAGCTCCATTATTGAAAAAAGGTTACATACCTAAAGAAATTCAAAATTCCTTGGACCCTACTTGAATAAAAAAAACCCATTAAACCATTGTTGCCAAGTATAGTAACCTAAATACAAATTAAAAGCTTGAAAAACAACCAATTAGTAAAATTATGAATAAGTATGTTAAATATTACAATTACTGAAATAGTTATAAACTAAAAAAAAAAAGAAATAAAAAATAAAATTATGGGAAAAATATTAAGAAGATTTAGATATTACAAAACAATATTCTAGAGTATAAATTTTGTATCTACTATTTTTTAAAGCTACAGTATCAATGTCTATCATTTGAGATAGGAGGTATTTAAATGAGGAGAAAATACCTGGAGTTATGAATATTTATCTTTTATTTATAACTAAAGGATCCTAATACAACCGTAAAAATAGCAATTTAATCTATACAATTTCAGACTTTTTGATATAGATAATTATAAATAAAAGTATTATGCATTTTTGTTTTAAACATGTTTTAATTAGATTACTATATTTTTTGATATTTTCTGAATTATTTAAACTTGGAATTTATTACATTGCATGTGAAAAAAAAATGTTTCTGAAAATTGATAAATGTATACTACTTTCTAGCCAGGTACTTAAATAATATTGAAGTAAAAGTCGTCTTTCTTTTCTTATATATATATGCACTCTTTTTTTTAAAAAAAATCATGTTTCCTCCGCAAACACTATATTTTATTGATTTGTTTTCCCATTTCAGTAAATCCATTTTCCTAAAAGAAAAATGTTTATTGATTCTCGAGGCTCTGTTTGCATTGAATATTTAATGTCAGGAAAAAAATCGTTTGCTTATTCATGAAAAAGATCATAAAACAGCAGCAAACCTGAATTTAAATAAGCAGAATTCCGATAAGCCGTTTAATTCCGTTTTTTTTTTTTATGTTTTATAAATAAAATAAATATCATTGTTTGTCAAAAAGACTAATCGATGTCCGGATAAATAGAATGAAGAATGATAAATATTCCTTTCCTATTTATTTCCCCCTTTTTTTTCACCTGTCACTGAAAATCGAATTTTTTTCTTTTTCGTAGAATTTCTGGAGCGAATTCCCTCCCCCCCCCGATATTTAAATGAGGTTAAGATAATAAAGCGCTCTAACAACTAAAGTATTGTTTATTTTCATTTTTGCTCTTGTTTAGATGAAATGCAGACACGAATATTTTTCATTTAGAAATGATTTTTTTGAAGGGTTTGTTTTTCTTTTTGGAATGTTTTGTCCGTATAAAAACATCTATTTTACATAATGAATAATATTCCAATTTTTCTGCTTATTATAGAAAGTTATTTGAGATTTTTTTTTCTCTTCATTTTCTTTAATGCTTTTCAGTTGTTATCTAGTATTAATGAGAATTTGTGTTTTAACTGTTTTTCGAGTTATTTAGTATCAAAATTTTTTTTATTTGTTTTATCTTGTTATCCATGAATGAAATATAGCTTTCTCAATTTGTTTTTAATATATTCTTCAATGTGTTTATTTTTATATAAATTTTTAATAAATTTAAAATAGTTTCATTTCTTATGTGTTTAAATTTATTAATTCATTAACTCTGTTTAAAAGTTATATCCATCACTATAGGAGTTTTTTTCTCATTTTAGTTATTAACTTTTAATACTATAAATGTTTTTATCTACATTTTTCTCTACTTTTAAATATTTTATTTTTTATGTATTTTTTGGATTAATATACTTATCTTTTTGAATTTATTTCCACAAAAGCCCTTTCGTTGGATCACCACTCAGCAAAAGAAATATACTTACCCGATTTCAAGTGTTTAGAATAGGGACGGGCAAACTTTTCGAGGGAACGGGCTACTTCTAATTTTTTGAAGGTGTGATGGTCCACCAAGGGAAGTAAGTGTCGTGGGCTAAGAAAAAGTCAACAATATTTACTATACCTTAATAATAAATCAGGAATATGTACTTACCTACTACTAATATGTACTACAATAAAATAAACTTACACTTTTAGAACCGTGTTTAAAGCAAAATACAAGATATAAACATAATAATCGTAGTCACATACATAAAAGAAAACAAATGATGCAGTTATAACGAAATTATATTAAAAAACAAAATATTTTCAATGTATGAAATCGAATTTAATCAAAGGAAAAACAAAGTTTCTATTGTATAAAAGTCTTTTAAGATCGGTATTAGCTTGTGCATGTGAAACATGGTCCATGTCTCGAGCAGATGAGAACATGATAAGTATCTACGAAAGGAAGATCTTAAGATTTATTTTTGGAGGAATTTAGGAAAAGGGAACGTGGCGAAGAAGATCAAATTTCGAGCTCTATCAATCATATAAAGAATCTGACATCGTTAACTTCATCAAAATACAGCGAAATAAATGGGCAGGTCAAGTTATCAGAATGAACAAAGACCGCACGACTAAAAAAGTCCTCAATGCCCAACCAATTGGCGCACGAAGAAAGGGCAGGCCAAATCTTAAATGGATTTATGTCCTGGAAAAAGATCTTCTAGTTTTGAGAACTAAGAATCGGAGAAGCACTAGCAGGAAGAAGGTTAGCCTGGAAAAGGCTTCTTTGGAAAGCCAAAGTACATACTGGGCTGTCAAGCCACTGAGGAAGGAAGAAAAACCCTTTCATCAAAACTTAGTGCTCATAATTGAAGTCATTAGAACGCTTTGTCTGCATACTGTCAGCAAATCTTGAACATACTTCGGTGAATATTTACTGTTAATCTTCAGGTGGTCTCCCCAAAGTGTGTTGGTGGTCCACCGGTCAACCGCGATCGGGTTATTGCCTACCCTTTCTCTAGGACTTTTAGTTTAGGAATGGGAGATTTTTATCATAACTAAAATGCCCTGCCTTGCCCCGTACCTTGGGAAAGCTTTCCTTATCACCCGTTCTTCGCGGATCTCTCCTTAAGCTATCCCACTACTAGCGCCAACTTTTTTTTAAAAAATGGAGGTATGGGGATTTTTTTTGTGGTATTTAGATCTGTTTAGTACATTTTAAGAAAAATAGGCTAAAATTAAGAACATAAAAAGAAATCATTTTTACTGAAATGGGAAAAAATGGGTAAAAATTCACACAAAATAACATAAATAAGGACCATTCTGTGCCAAAAGTTTAAGAAAAAATTTTCAATTTTACAATTCTCTAATGTGTTGCTATTTTATTCATTTTTGAAATGACCTACAGGATAAGAAATATTTTAATTTTAAAAATAAAATTGCAGCACTTTATTTTAGTTGTTATATAAAATTGCTTAAAATAACAGTGATTATACTAACATAAGGGACTGTAAATTTTATTATAAAATAGTGATTAATAAATCTGAAGGTTAAAACACTTCTACTATTAAACAGAACACACACAAAAAATTTCAGTTAATTATTCTCAAAACTTTTTGAGCAATCTCTGTCCCCGTTTCAGCATTTTAAAAAGAAATACATTTCGATTAAAACGGGTTTTAAAGTAATGGTATCTACTTTTACTAAAACACTTGTATTTTATGTTCTAGTGAACGGAAAGTAATAAATTTGGTATTTTTATAAAGCTAATAAGATGGTCTATAAAATACAATCACAAAAAATTTTCAATTTTTGGCAAAATTCACGATTAAAGGGGAGTCGGATACCTTAATAAAAAAAAATTTGCTTGCCAAGTTTCAAGTTTGTTGGTCTTGTAGCTCCGGACACATCGTAATTAATGTATAAGTGAGTCGTCGTTTTTTTTTCTCCTATTTTTATGCAAACGGATTAAAAAATGATATTTATATGTATTTTTTTTTTAAAAAAAGGAAAGAGCAAATCATGTGAATCAAATAACAAGAACAAACGTTATGCATGTGATGAGATTATCGCAAAGACTGAAGAAAAGTTACCTTTGTAGGCGGTATCTATTGTGAACCCTTTACTAATTATCGCGCTTGGCCTTAACGAATCAGCACCATATATTTTAGCAATATTACTTGAATGAAAACATTTTGGCGAGAAAATATTGACACAAAATATATTCAAACCCCATAATAATTTATTAATCAGTACTGCAGTTGAAATTAATTGCTTATATTACTAACCGTACTGTAGCAGAGTACATTTTGAGTGTAGCCGCACTAATTGAGTTATCCCTGGATGCACATCGTATTTAACACAATATTTGAAAGAAATTATTAAAATAAATAATAATACAAAATTCGGAAAACATATTACTTATACTAATATCTACTTGCATTTGACTATTTAAACTTTAAGTTATTTACGTATTATGCCGTCGATCGATACCACGAAGTGAAAATTTATCGCCAGTTCAAAAAATGTCGCCGATTGCTGTCATTGTTATTATTATTGTGTACGAATGAACACGGGAATGTTACCCACATTTGGCTGTATATCGCGGTATCTGGCGACGTCTTTTGATTTGACGAAATTGTGTTCCTCGGTATAACGCTAGATAATCATTTCTCTAACTGTGGGGCGCGTCCTCCTAGGGGTCGTGACAACCCTTCAAGAGGGACGCGAACTTATCTAAAAATAAAAAAATAAGATGTTATTTAAAAATCATTAATTTAAAGGAAGCAAAACAAAATATACATTCTGACATAAGAAAAAATAAAATACGTATCTACGTTTATGTAATACTTATAAAAGTATCACACACAATACTGCACAATGTATTTCATAATTAATTTATCGATGCTAACAACATAATACTGATCCTATAAACTACTGTACTATCATAGCACTGATTCTATTACTGCAAAATCCGGCGTTTAACGTGCACTTTTAAAACCGAAAATAAGATCGAAGTTTAGGAGTGCGCGTTATTCAGTGAATATACACTGCTGGCCACCGTAAATGCAACACCCTGAAGGAAGCACACAAATAACATGAAATTTACAACATGCATTAGCGGAGGTGAGATATGCAAATGATTAGAATTTCAGCGCAGACACACATCACGCACGCCTGTGGCGCCACCTCAAAGCGCTATTTAAGGCTTGGAGATTTCGACGATTTCTAGTTCGGCAATTGTGTTTTTCTTGTGTTTTTTTTTCAAAAAACGATCAGTTATGTCTCGTAGAAAACAGCGATCAGCTTTTGATCAAGTATCCGAGTTCGACAAAGGAAGGATAGTGGCCTACCGAGATTGTGGATTATCTTTCAGGGAAATCGGTAGTCGTGTTGGACGAAACCAAACAACTGTAACGCGGATATGTGACCGTTGGATGCAGAAGGGTACGACGGACCGCAGTGGTCGATCGCATCCACCTCAGTGCACCACTTCACGTGAGGACAGGCAAATTGTGCGCATGGCAGTGACGGATCGCTCAGTCACATCACGAACCATTGCACAGCACATTGTGTCTCTTGTCTTTCTTGGTGTTGCATTTACGGTGGCCAGCAGTGTACATAAAAATTTTAAAAAATGCAGCTTGAAATTATAAGTGCACGTTATACGGCGGTGATCATTGTACACCGGATTTTACTGTACTTAAAAGTAATTTACATATAAAATATCTATTATACTTATAGAAGTAACATATAAATATATATATATATAAATTTAGTACTTATTTTGATAATTAGTACGGTTTATGATTAAGGCCATATTGTAGCTTTAGTGTTAAAGTATATTATAATTACATTCAATACATTTTTATTGCGTGTGTGGGGGGGGGGGGGAACCGTCGATGAAAATTAATATTTTTAATTTGGGTCTTGAGTCGCAATTATTGAAAATTTGCGAATCACTACACTAAATACATGGTTTTTCTAAAAATTGTAATAAAAAAAAAGATTTTTTTTAATGCAGTACTTAACTTTTGAACATTACAAAAAATTCTAAAAACTCTTTTGTAGTAAATATATTTATAAGCAACTTCATAAACATGTTTTAGAACAAAAATCATTTAAAGTTTTTGGAAGAAAAACGTTAAGGTAAGTTGACAAACTAATTACAAATTTCCAGATAATTCATTAAATTATACCATTTTGCTTCCATATTTCTTTTGTGTAAAAATATGAATACAGGAAAGCAGTTCCATTTTTAAACGTATTTTTTTTCTTAGCTTTTATCTTATTATTTTAAAAATAAGGTGGTATTGTCTCTTTTTTTTATTTAAATTACTTTTCCATTCCCTTTTTGTTGTTTAAAAGCTATCTTTGTCTAAGAATTTCCATTTTAAAGCATTTCTTTGTTCTATTTCTTAAAATAACTATTTTACTTACACGTGTCTTAGCATATCTTTAACTTCTTGCATTTTCGCGTTGTTCATTCCTTTCATTATACCACAACAATGCATGTAATTTAACTTGTTGATGAAATATTGCATTTCTCCTTTAAAATTTAAATGAATTTACTTCTATAAAAAATGGCTTCAAGATTTCTATTTTCTAAAATAATTAAATACATAGGCTCCTTTTCAATTAAATTGTCTCTAAAAATAATTGAATAGAAAATTAATTTTCATTTCTTAAATTAGAATAAGTGTCAACAGTACAACTAACTAAATTTTATTTTATATTAATGTAAGTATAAATAAATAAGTACAAAAATAAATTAATATAAGCATTTTTTATGTAATATAAAAATACCAGCTATTACCTGACCGCTCTGCTGGATATTTCCTGACGTTGTATGAATGTGTACTATTTATATATATGTCGTGTTTTTCGTGTGAACATCAAGACATTTTATTTTAACCATCTTTATTCCATGAGATCATTTTGTAATCTGTTTGTAAGAGAGAGAGAGAGAGAGAGAGAGAGACGGACACGTGTTAACCATATGAATAGGCGGCCCTCAGAAGCTATAAGTTCTTCAAGTACGCTTCTAATTGAAGAGGTATACTTGAGAATTTAAGCATGACATATAGGTAATAAAAATTAATGGTAGGAGTGGCAAGATCTTTTAAAGCCGTGTGTAATCCATTCCCAAACTGGGTAATAAATTTAATACTTGAAGATGTAACGGAAAAATAAAAGTTAGAAATAGCTAGCGATTTAATTTTAGATATAATTTAATTATCCTTACATATATATATACATGTAAGTGTTCTTGTAACCCTCTTCTCATGATTTAAAAGGGGCAGGATTTGAATTTCTAAAACTGAAGTAAAACTTTCTTTTACGCTGCCGTAAACCTCACTCCTAAAGCGGATTTCCTCCAAACCCATTTTTAGTGGATCTCTACCAGACAAAAAAACAAGCTTTCTAAATTTCAAGTCTGGAATTAATAGGTCAAAAATGGGAAAATTATAACAATGTATCCCGTAACTCTTGCACTGCTCGTAGCGGATTTCGAATCAAGAAAAGAAACGTGCATACCAAATTTCATTACGGTAGGTCTAGTAGTTTAAAAACTATAATTAGTTTTATCTATATGCCCCTCCCTTCGTAGAATTTGATTAACCCAAAATCCATTT
The DNA here is from genome assembly GCA_019973975.1 of Trichonephila clavata. Lineage (NCBI taxonomy): Eukaryota > Metazoa > Arthropoda > Arachnida > Araneae > Nephilidae > Trichonephila > Trichonephila clavata. The sequence continues at coordinate 14,767 of BMAO01029079.1, forward strand.
TTAGTGGATCTCTATTAAGCAAAAAATATGTTTATCAAATTTAAAGTATGTGGGTCTAACAGTTGAAAAACAAGAACTTTTATCTATAGCGCCCTTTAACCACTTTTGGGTGTTGATTTTCGCAAGTTGTTCTTAGTGGTCTCTATTCCTTGAAAGAAATATGCTTGCTAAATTTCAAGTCCCTGGACTGATACTTCTGAAGATCACGTGATGACAGAGTGATTGAGTCGATTTTATTCTTCGCATATACACAGATGGTTACCAAAATAATGAAAATACCTGTGAATAAAAGTAACATTTTTTAATGCGTTTTGCAAGAGTTAGGATATAATAATAGCTAAAAGGTTTTTTTTTTTATAAATAGAAATGCATATATTCTGGTAGTATATGTTAGCTTTATTGAAGTTCTATATGTCTTGTGTTTTTTTGTAAATTGTCGGACCTCTGAGATTTTCAAATAGTCCAAATTGTAGGAGTCCGTCTAGCTGGAGCAAGTGTGAATGAAACATCCCTACTCTTAGGCGTTTCTGAAGATACGTTGTCTAAAGTCATGACCACATACACACAGCGTGGCAAGATTAACTCGGCAAAGCAAAATAGTGAACGAAAAGAGAAGCTTAGTGAAAGAGACCGAGGGGTATTGAAGCCTATTGTAATATCTAAAAAGCGAACAACTGTAGCAAAAGTGACTGTAGAGTTAATCAGCATCTGGATTTTCCAGTATCAATGCTTACAGATAGAAAGCACTTTCATAAACAGAAAATTTACAGCAGGGCAGCTATTCCTACGCTACTTGTCACAGATCTTAATGCTAAAGGTCGCTTACAATGGTGTCACACTCTCAAACCCTGTTCGACTGATAAGTTGAAAAAAGTAATATGATTTGACGAATCGTCTTTCACACTTTTCCCCACAATAGGACGGGTACACGTTTGAAGTACACATGCACAAGCGTATGATCATGATTGTCTCCTTCCAATTGTCAAGCTTGGAGTTGGATCTGTCGTGATACGGGCAGCCTTGCCGTGGTTTTCTGCTGGATCAATCATAACCCTGAAAGGAAGGATCACTGGGGAGAAGTATGTAGAAATTTTGGACGACCAGGCCCATCCTATGCTGCAAACCATGTCTCCTGCAGGTGATGGAATTTTTCAGGATGATAATGCAACTATCCATGCAGCGGGACTTGTCCAATCACGTTTTAATGAAAACGAGGATGAAGTTAAACATCTAGCTTGGAAATCACAGTCAATCAACTTTAAAATAATTGAACCGTTATGGTAATTTTAGACCGTTTAATAAGGAATCGATATCCTCCACAAGTATCCATCCCATAACTTTCCCATTATTTCGAGGAAGTATGGTAGAATATTCCTCTAAACACTCTCTAGCACTTGTACTAGTCGATTCCTAGGCGAATTCAAACTGTATTAAATGCCAGAGTTGTTCCTACACCAGTGCTTCTCAAACTTTCAATATTTGCGACCCAATATTCAATCATAATTTTCATTGCGCCCCTTCTCCATGCATACAAATAACAATGCATTGAATTCGATAATACTGTATTTCGACACCAAAGCTAGCTACAATACGACTTAAACCTCTTAATTGCCACCGGCGTATATATACGTTTCACTAAACTGGTGCGTCAACTGCCTTGGACGCATATATAAGTCTTTCCGAAGTACGATCTTTTCTGTGCACTGCTATCCATAAAATAATTCCGAAGGTTTTGGAATGCAACAGAAGGACCTTGACAGTGATTGCGAAGGATTTACTTATAACAGAGTATTTCCTTATTTATTCCTTTTCTCTCCCCCCCCCCTAATACATCATATACGCACGCCTACTTGGAAAACGGAGACATTGAGGAGCGAATAGAGTAACTTTTACTAGGCAGTGAAGTGATTATTAATAAACAGTACAAATTACCAAGATAAATGTTAATTAGTGAATAGAATTTTATATGTGACAAGCCCATGGGGTCACCGGTAATTTTAAATTTGTTCTTAATTAGTATTGTTAACTTAGTTATAAAATACATTGTGAAGGACTGATACATTTATAAGTGTATTATATCAGTGTAAATAAGTATTTATTTTTTATTATGTCAGAATGTATTTTGCTTATTTCCATAAATTAAACTTTTTTTAAAAATAATCTTTTGTTTTCGACTTTTCAGTATTCTCGCGCGCCCCTCGTACAGTTATAACGTTTGGAAAAACGCTGTTCTACACCATACTAATGAAGTATTATTTATATATAGCTAAGGTGTTTCCATTATTTGCATAATAACCTGTTGATAAATAATGTTTCAAAATGTTAGCGATAGTAAAAAATAAACAATATACTTAAAAAGGATAATTTTTTTTTTAATATTATGCTTGAATATCATTTTGTTTCTTTCAAACATAGGCATTAAATTTATAATTTTGTGTGGGATGCCTTTGTTATATATTAAAAATATTTCATTAGTCGTTGAAAATTAGATTTTAAGTTAAGTTTTTTTTAAAGTTTTTTTAAACAACAAAACAACTGCGAAAGTCGTCTGATGAAGTGCAAACTATCGTCACGAAACTCTTCCAAATTAATATTCCGAATGTTTAAAAATAGAATACTTCCAGCTCCATTTTGTCTTACTCCCTAAATAGAAAATAAATTCTAAAGAAATTAACAAAATGGCTTAGGTCTGTCGCCAATCGATTGAGAAATGAGATGTTCTACATCGAAGCTATTCACTGGCAAATTATTTTTGTTCTTTCATGCAATTTGGCAAAATGCCATGTTTTCATATGTCACTAAAAAGGAAAACTTTTTTACTTCTGAATGTTGGCTGGAAATTTAACTTCACATTCAGCAAGTGTCGTTCTAATGGGACATAATTAAAGGAAATTTATTTCAATGCATACTTCATTATCAATACATTATTGAACCTATTTTAGATATCACTGCAGATAAAATTCAAAAACGTTTGTAGCAGAAACATTTATTTCCCTAAAAGGCAATTTTGTTAATGAATGCATTGATAAGAGATCTTGCCTCAGAAGTACATATAATTTGGTATGGGGAAAAAGTATCTTATTTGTGCAAAAAAGGATTTTTTCCCAATCCTGCTTTCTTTGTAAAAAATATTTCTAGTTTGAAGAAAACTAATCTCAATAGCAATGTTTCAAAACATAATTGAGCAAGTTACATCTAAGTGTCTGTTTACTAAAATTTACGTATGATCACATTATACATACAGTAGAACGTCGTTTATCCGAATCAATTGGGACCAGACACCGTTCGGATACGCGATTGTTCGAATGACCGAAAACCGAATGCGATCCATGCAGTATATGAAACCGGACACTATAAGAATATTGAAAATCATTACATACGGGAACCGTGCTTGAAGAAAAAGCAAAATAGGTGCAAAATGTCGCAATTTTACCTTTTTTGCGGAAAATAATCACTTATTTTTCGCTGTAGTTTTGAACATCTTCGTTTTTTCGCTACAAGGTCTCTGATTCTCTTGAGCAGCAGTAGTTGAGTAGGACAACAGTCTGGTTGTTGTTCTTACTACTCCATAGCTGTCTCTAACGCAGAAAAACGCGTTAGAATTTGATGGACTCTTGCTACTTTCGTTGTTGTCCTCGTCTTCTTCCGTTTCATCGTCGACAGAGTCGGATTTTCTTGCACGGAAGTCACAATCTCGTCATCATTTAGCATCTGAAATCCAGTCTTCAGCATCGCATGCCATCCTGGTTTCTACACCAACAGAACTCAACAAAAGAGCACGTATACACCCCCTCACTTGAAACCAACTGACCTCATACTCCGCGCAGATGTTTACTAAATCACTCAACTAAAATTCCCCAAATATCCCTCATCTTAGATTTTCCCGTCATTTTTGGCCTTACGCGAAATAACCGTTGAACATTGCATTGTTCGAAAATGTATCCGGACTTTGGTCCGGATATTTGACGCTCCGGATAATAAACGTTTGGATAACCGATCTACTGTATTACTAATGACCACTTTAAGTAGTAAATACTTCGATTTTAGCTACCCTAGTATTTTTCTTTTTTTTTAATTCTCATTACAAAGAAGCAATTTGTTTGTAGTACACTAGTGCATAATTAGCCCGTAATTTATAATTATTGAACACGGTGTCCCAAAACAACGTCCAAACTCTGCACAGTCGGATTCCTCGTTGATAGTACATAAAACATGCCCAAAGAAATGCACCTGAACGATCCATAGTTTACGAGAAAAATACAGTAAATAATGATGAATGAATAGCTTGAGTTAGCGGACCACCTAGCAAAGAAGGAGGAACATTCACCAGAAAACCAGGAAAGCTGTTCCTGTTACCAATACCAAGCATGTTTTTAAGAAAAACAGGAATTATCTCATTTCAATTCAATACACAAAGAGAAATTCCGATAAGATCTGGTGGAATCATCTTAAAGATCTTACGATGTGGCGAAAACGTAAAGCAGTTGTCGAGTTTCGTCTGACTACTTGACACAACTGTCTCCTCAAGCATCTTTATCGAATTCATGTTGTACAGGCCTGCACGCTCCGTGGGAGGACAAGGGGAGATGGATGTTGACCACATTCGCCGCTGCCCAGAACTAAAGGGCTCTTCTGTGTGCGATCTTTACTGGCAAGCAAGGGACTTATTGGGTCCATAGACTTTTCTCGCCAAGGTGTTTTTTGTCTGTTTTTGTTTTTGTTCCTACCTCTTGTGGTTTAGTAGTCTTTTGTAACCCTGACAATTGGACAAAAATGATAAATGAATGATGATACACCATGGTTCATGATGAGGCTTTGGTGCATTTCTGTGCTCCTGTTCGTATTTGGCTGGATATGGCATACTTCGGCCACTGAATTGGACGTGGGGCTCTGGTTTTATAGGTGTGAAGATCCAGATCTTATACCGTTGGATTTTTTACAATAGGGTAATCTCAAGGAATTAGTGCATTGAGAGGTAGTGACAACACAAACGGACTAAATTGCTAATCTGCATGTTGCTTGTACTTTGGTGGGCAATGCGCTGGTACGACATGGGCACTTATCCATTCCATGGCCGTGCCCATGGAATGGATAAGACTTCTTCGACATGCTCAGCCGACGTTTCGAATAATTAGACTTATAAATATTTACAAATACTACTGTTGAGAGATCTTATGTGGTTTTATTTCCATGCATCCCCAATGTTTGTTTTTCGTGTTTTTCTCGTAAATTAAAGATCGTACAGGTACAGTTCTTTGGCCATTTTTATATACTTTCAACGAGGAATCTGGCTGTTGAAAGTTTGGATGCTAATTCTGGGACACAATTTATATTTGTCCATATAACTTACTGATTTAGAAAATTCAACTTATTAATCTTATGGAAAGTAGTAACAATGAAAGTGTTCATAAGACAGTATTTAATTTAACATATTTATGTCACTCTACTGTTCATGGAAAAGTTTCCAATGTAAAATATTTTTGTATTAATATTAAGCCTGTGGAGTTTGGGCGGATATAAGTATTTAGATAAAATGATTCATTAGATCCTTTTTAAAAATGGTTTGATTCAAGGCAATGATTTTAACAATTGTATCGTTATTTCATTTTAAAATAGAGGACGAAAACATTTCCGTGGTAAAATAGTAATATTTATACATTACCATAACACAACTGCTGTCGGAATGTTAAAATAAAAAAAATTAAGCTAAAAATTTTATTTAAATTAAACATGTACTTCAATTTTCATTGTTTTTTTCTTTTGAAGTTTTCGCAAAACAATTAAAATAGCACTGTATAAGATTAGAAAGATGTGGTTGATACACACACACACAGTTGCTACTCTTATTCCCTTTTATTTATTTGGGAATAATTTATCAAATTATACGCTTTGTATCATCGAATAAAATTCGGAAAATGTTCGAAAGTTTGTTTTTTCTTTAAATAACTACCTGAAATTCGGGATCCGTATATAAGTCGAACTGAAAAATAATTCATGCGATTTCAAGTGACGTTTAATTGGTTCATATTTATAAGGTATATTGGACGTGTCTGTTACAACAACAAAAAAAAAAGAAAGCAGAAAAATATATATAAGAAAAAAGTATAAGATATTTACATAATGAATCCAGATAAATTTTACTTCAAAATGAAATCCAGTTAAAGGGTATTCGAACTAAATACAACTGAAAATGTTTGTGGCATCTCGTGACACAAATTATTGGTAACACTAAAAAAAGAGAATTTTATATGTATATTTTCCCTATCTGATAGAGAAATTCAAATATTTGAAGAAATAATTGATTATTTCGTTTGGGACACTGGCAACGATAACTGTTGTTCGGATTCCATTTTTATTGAATCGATTGCTGTATGCTAATTTATCGTCTGATTTTATATTGTTCTTCAAGTTGTTCAAAATTTGTTGCGTGTTTTATTTTGTAGTTATTAAATTAATGAAAGGTAAATTTGAGGTCACTGTTTGGAATTGAACAGAGTTCAGTATTGATGCATATGATTTCAGAACACAAAATCCATCATTCCATTAGATATGTAAGTACTACAACCACTTCATTAGATTTATATGAAATGTAACTGTGACTTGTATCTCTATAGATGTCATTCGATCGGTCAATTTTACGCTTTAGTAGAATTGATCAAATCTACTTGTTTTACGCTTCTTAAGATTTGATTCGATTTGTAAAAGCAATTTTATTGCTTCGGTTGATTTATATGAGACAATATATTTAATTTACGCTTCAATAAACTTGATTCAATCTGTCCATTTTACGCTTCAGTAAATTTAATCAAATCTGTTTGTTTTACACTTCTTACAGTATATATAGATTTTTTTTTATTCTGTTGATCTTTTTGATAACATATTGAGTCTCAGAATTAAAGTTATGTTTTTATTTGGTAGATCAAATAGACATTTTTACTGATTCAAAAATGAAGACATCTTTAATATATGAATCAATTACAAGATAGAAAAAAAGAGAAATTTTCTAAAAGTATATATATATATATAGTACAACAAAATAAAAGAGAAAATAATAACTGAGAAAGCTGCATTACCTACAAGGCCAAAAAAGACAGAAAGAAACATAACAATTGAAAATACAGAAAGAGTCTAAGGACTAAAATGGAGACTATTATGATTTTCAAAGCATTCGCTGAATTAGGCCAGAGAATTAGGGTTAAGCTGCTTTATGGTACCAACCTCTCCATACAGCAGAAATTTTCGACATAATAGAAAAATCAGAGTCATGTTGAAAAATTAGGCCTATTTCTATCACACGTGAATGAAATGCCAGACAGTAGAATAAAATTAAAGTATCAATATAGAACAAAATTTTTCTCTCATGGAGAAGAATATTAAGAAAACAATTCTATAGGAAAAAACTAGAATAAAAACTTACATGAAAAAAAAATACTAACCTTAAGAATATAATGAAGTCAAAGTAACTTAATCAGAAAACACGGCATGTTAAAATTGAAGTGTTAACTCAAAGAAGCAAAAATTAGTGGCTCGACCTAGTTATTTTTTTTCACAAAATAAAAACCAGGCATACGATATCTTAATGAAATTTATGATCTAAATTGGAAAAAAAAGTTAATATAACATAGAAATACATTTAAAAATGAATTTACTTAAATAGTTGTATTCTAAGCAATTTTTATAGAATTTTTTTTATAATTACCTTGTTTTAAAACATTATCAGTAACTAATTCTTTGTTTCTTTTTATAAAATTTAAGATAATATTTCCAAATATAGATAGGTGTACGTTAACAAAACAGGGTTGCTTACAACACCTTGTATATATATATATATATATATATATATTTATATATATATATATATATATATATATATATATAATGTTGCAGAATTCGACTGACAAATTCAGAGGGCGATAGTAGGCTGTGATGTGCCCGCTTTCCTTTCCCTAATTGCTGGGAAAAAGTGGCCTAAATGGGTGGTCAAGAATTCTGACCTCTGTTCCCACGACCATTCCTTAGAATCCGGGAGTGGACATATTCCCCGGCCTGTGTGGAATTTCCGTTTCTCACGCATCCCAGACGATGGCGTGTCTGGAGGAGGACAGCCGACATTATACGTCGGAAATTTCCCACGCTTTGAGGAGCTGACGAACAAGGGATAAAGGAAAGCAGAAGAGAAGAACCAGGAGCAACCTGGGCTTTAAAAGTCACTGTGTGAGAATTTGAGGGAAAGAACCATTCAGAGGCCTCTCTAGCGATTTATAACAAGAAACCCACTGCGTTGGCACCCACGACTAGAGTCGATCAGCGAAGCCGAAGGACTGTGGCCCCTATTACCGATAAAAAGGTGTCGACTTAACGTGATTCACATGATAAAGTGGATGTTTGAGGTGAGCTGAACTTTACTGTAAAAGCGACTAACTGTGATCCCAATCTCGGAACAATTGTAAAAATATTCAAGTTAATTTTCCCTGTAATAAATTGTTTTGATAATCTGATTCAAGTCATAGCAAGGCAGGATGGACGTGAGAAATGACCATAGAACAAGGGGTTGCACACCACGTTTAGTAGAAGTGATTTGCTAAAACAGTTAGGTAAGGTAAGATCTCGCATGGAATAAAAAGGAACAACAAGAGGTAAGGAATATATATTTTAGACTTACAGCATGTTTACAATAAGAATCATAGCTCTATTTCAGAATTGCAGCGACAAGTGATTGTCACAGGAATTATTCGAAGTTTCGGCCTTGTAGTTCATAGCACGTGTGGTATGGCGTGAAGGTGGTATGGTGCAGACATCACCTCCTCGAAAAGTGATCCTGGTATATTCTTTGTGATAGACGTGCATTGCAATCAGCCTGGTTATACATGAGGTGCATCTCCTCATGTTCCTCGTTCGTGTAACCCGACGTTGCTATGAAATGTAGTTTAACCTTCCGCTATGCGCGCTTTAAGTAATTCTGTCCATAAGCGCGTGGAATCTCTCAGATGCATCACGTCATACTTACATTTGAAGATGATTTAATCATTTATTGCTGAAATTCGACAATAAAGCGTATTGTTATATTTAAAATATTGATATAAGTTGCAAATTGTTAATGAAATTCTAATTATTGTATTATCTATAACAGTGGTTCTTAAATTTTCCTCATTTATGTATCAACATGGCGCTCCGGACTCCCAAGATTTTGAGCACCTCTTCCTGATTCCAAACACATGACTGAGAGGACTATTGAGGAACCTTTAAATAAAAGACTCTCGGTTACTTGTGCAGCCTTTTTTAAGTTATCTTCTTTCTTTAAATAAACAGTAAACATCTAATTTTTAAAAAAAATCAATTACGTTTTAGTAACGGCTATAATGTTGCGAAAAATTCTTTCAGAGAGAAGTTCTTCAAAAAATTCAATTCTTTTTGTTCGGAACTGAAAAACGCTTTTATTTTGAGCAGCAAATTTCAACGGGAAAGGGTGAAAACCGTTCTTTTTTCTTTACAGATGCAGATGAGACAACGGTTAACCTATTGCGTAAGTCTTGAGTAGGACAGGAAATTCCTTTTTTATATCGTCCCTATCCACAATGCAAGGGACATTTTGTGGTGTATTTTTAACTATTTAACTATTATGGTGCATTTGATTATGGACTGCCCATCTGTGCAGCTGAAGTTAAAGAAATTGCTGATTTGTCAGTGCCAATGAATGGCGATTCTAATGCAAACATTTTTAATAAAACTCTTATCAAAACTGTTACATCTTTCAATGTTTTGCATTGTTTGGAAATTGTGAAAACATATATCTCTCTTATGCAACAAGATGTAAATAGTAGTATTTTTTTCCTGTATAGAATCAGAGAATCAGGAACCATAAAGATTTTCAAATACGTGTTACTCAATATCTTAAAACTTCCAATTAACTACTGCGTAATAATTCCCTAATAAAATGTTAGCTGTTAAATAAAAAGCGTGCAGTATCTACGTATTTATATTTTTGTGCTGTTACTTATAGAATTTCCAAAAGGCAAGCGCATAAAATTTGTACTTTTGTCGACCCCGATTAAACGAATAACCAAGAATTAAAGAACAAAATATTCTGTCCTGATGAATTCTTTAAATCGGGGTTTAACTGTAAGTAAATGAATGAATATTATATGTATTGGAGCTACTTTTTGTGCTAAAATTTAACATTTAATATCTGCAATACATGAAACAATTCCATAAGCATATTCAGAAAAATTAAAAATTCGAAAATAGGAAATGAATTTTAGGCATTACTAGATGCTAAATTTTCACTATAGCAATTCACAGGAAAATAGTTAGACCCAAACCTGGCAACGAAATCTAATTTGTAGCGTGCGCACGTCTGTAAACATTTCAAATCCAAAGTTAAATGAAGTCAATGCTAATGGAAAGGACTAACTTCCTGCTGAACGGTAAACATTTAGTTAAATGTTGATGAAATTTGGCT
>BMAO01029080.1:0-19681 GCA_019973975.1 Trichonephila clavata
CTATTATGACTATAGTTTATTACAGATATAAAAAAAGACCTACTTAATTTTGTCTGGTCCGGAAGCCACAAATTTTAACGATATTCTTCTGAGATGTTTTGCACTTTTAGGCCTGATCAAAACCATCTTTTGCGCAGCATTTTTAGCGCAGCTACTCCCTCTTCACTTTCTAAGAGGAGGGGGATTTCCTGTCACACTTTTTCTCCTGATCCCTCATCATCATGGCAGCCGCTCCTGTTGCTCCTCGAAAAAAGACTGGTTTCAATTAAAAGTTACAGCATTGAGGTATGTAATATCTCCCAAAAGATATTCATTCGGGATGCCAGGACAGAAAATAACTTCAAGGCTTCAGAAGCGTCAAACTTAATCGTAGATATTTTCATTTCATTTAATCGAATTTATGATACTTAAAAATTAACTTTCTGGATATTTAGGAATAATGGATAAACTTTGAAAAGTTATTTGTAAAAGTTTAAAATTTGGAAATATATGAAAGAATGGTACATTCTTAGAAAATACAGATATTTCGTTTTAAAATTAATAATTTTTAAAAAAAAAAGTGTTCTAAAGCTAACGAAAATAAGTTTTTTAAACTTCATTTTCATTAATTACATTTTAAAATTCTTAATCTAATTTTAAGGCAATTACTTTTAAAGAATATAAAAATATTTATTTTTAGTTGAAAAGAGCAAAATTTAAGAAATTATTTATGTATAATTTTTCTGAAGAACTTTCATAAAGTGAGACAGTTAATGCTTAATGCTGAAAGGTTTAAAAATCCTGTGTTTATATTCTAATTTATTGAGAAAGATTAAATGTTAAAAGCTGCCTTAATTTTAAGAATCCATCCTATATGGGCATATTTCAAAAATAAATTTATGTACAAAATAAAGTACAAAATATTAATATTGTTAAAATAAATGTAATCCAATCAATACCAAGAGGTACACAATGTAATTGCTTTGAAACTGCAACAAAAAAAGACTTCATAACACCAGTCAACGGTTACATTTTTATCAAGCTTTATTTATTGTAGTTTATTTTATAATGTGAAAACACATGCCGAAATAATTATATACTGCATGCACATTCGAAAATAAAACAAACCTTTTCTGTTAAGTTATTTGAGTTTTAAAACTTTTCTTTATTAAAGAAAGAACTGTGCGATAACAATTTACGAGGTTAAGTGAAATGTTGTAGAAGAAAAGCAATATATATAAGGTGTAAGCGTATATCCGTTAACATGTTAAGCTTTAAAATGGATTTCACAGTTGTTTTTTTTACGTGTTTTTATATATTAATACAGTCAATCTTTCTTAAGGGTTTATTATTCAAAATGGAAGTGTTCAAGAACAGAATTAATAGAATTTTAGCTACGTTTTAATTTTTATTGCACACTTTAAAAAGTGATGCAAGAATATACGGCTCATAAGTTTTGATACTTCTTTAGCATTTGGGCAAATTTTTTACATGTCCCCATTAAATTTGAATGAAGTTTCAAGAACTAGATAGTATCAAAACAAATATCAGACAAAAAATCTGAAATTATTTAATATAACTAAATTTAGGAGCTTTTTTTTTCAGTTCATTTTCGTTAAAATATTATATACGAAAACACACTTTGCTATAATAATTTGAATCAAAGGCAAAAAAAAAAAAAATCAGTTTGAAACAAAACTTTTCACTTTTTTACATTTGTATTAATAATAATGATTATACGGAAGTAAAAATGCCTTTTTTCTAAGAAATATTTTTACTGCATTTAATTTTTCTATAACCAAACCATTTTGTATCATTTTTATGCTTTTAGTTTTATCAAAATTGTAAATTTACTGTTTAATGCAACATTTCAATTTCGATCTTCATCACATTATTTTTTCTAGTGTTTAACACGTGAATACTCATACTAATTTCTATTGAATCTTTTCTCTAGAAAAGAAATAATTTAATTGAAAAAATGGAGGCAAATTTTCGTTAAGCGTAAGCTTTGATCTCATTTAAGTGTATTCATTAGAGCTTTCTATCTTAACATTTTAAAGTGAGTTTCAATGTAATAAATGTGTAATCCTATTCTTTAATTGAATTCGATAAATAGTATATTTAGTGTGAAATTATATGAAAATTATGTTGACTTTCTATTAGCATTTTAAATTCAATATTTGCTTTAATGTATTGCTGAAATATAATCTTCACAATGCTTTGTGCGTTGTTGCACAGCAAAAATTTAACCATTATATTTCTTTTTTTCTTTTAAGGTTTACAAAAAATAGTTTTACGAAATTTTGTATAACGTTAAATTTATGCCGAAACTTATTTATTTCCACCAAATTGCTTAAAAATTTATTATGATCCAACACATTATAACAAAATATACATACATAATAGAAGTATTGTTACAAAACATGCATACTTAAGATATGTGCACTTAAAATGTTATACCAGTTTTTCCCTACATTTCAAGGCTGCATTAAAGAAATTAATATCTCAAGGCATTATAATTTCTTCCATAATAATATTTTCAAGTGTCTTCAAGCGTTTCACATTGATAATACGATGAATACGATTCTCTTGAATTAGTGTGCTGTTTCACTTTAGAAAAAAAATTCGGAATTTAATTCTTAATAAAATGATTTTTTTTTGTATTAAAATTTTTTAATTTATATAATAGTCCAGTTTATTTGTTTCATTACTTACCCTCGAATAGTTCCATAATAAGGGTTCCAGATATATACTCAGTCAAAATTTATATCTTATATTTAAGTACCGTAAAATCCGGCGTATAACACGCACCTTTACTTCCAAGCTGCAATTTTTAATTGTTAGGTATATTCGCCGTATAACGCGCGGACTCCCTTTTTTACGAAGAAACCTGAAATGTATATGCGCATTGCTCTAATGTTTGAAGTCATTTATTGTTGTTGTTGTTGTTGGTCGTGTCCTTCCCGCAGGGAAGGAATGAAAGTTGCCATTGCCTGTGAGACAGGTTGGACTTCTTAACGATAGATGGCGACACCACCTATCTCCCCCTCCACAATAAGTCATTTATTCGCGAGGTATTATTCCAAGTTTCAGAAAAAGATAGTGTACTTCTAGAACTACAACCCTTTAAATTCATAAGGAAAATGTCATTTCTTTTAAATAAACAGTATTTCAATATATATAGAAGCCTAATTTTTTTCTGTCATCTTTTGTTTTAAGTTCGCGTTTTGATATCGAGCGTTAACGCACACCCGTAAATTTTGATTTTAAATTTTGGGTTAAGTGCACGTTATACGCCATATTTTACCGTAATAAATATAAACAACTCGTATGTGTATTAGACTGTAATCTTTCATTAGAAAAAAATAGAAAGTTTTTTTTCGGAAGGGGGGATTGAAGTTGAAGTATATTTATAATATTAACGACATAGAGCATAAAAATGATGAAACATTTATGCGATATTTTAGTGAATAGCGGAATTCATCAAAAACTAAACATTTGTTCTAAAATTGTAACTTTCTTTCAAATGTATTTCCAACAATACATTTATATAAGCGATTAAAAAGGAATATTTACTATGAATCTAACTAATAAATTATCAGTAATATAAATTCAATTTTCAAATATTCGCATAACAACCGTGAAATTACTTTATGCTAGTTTTTCTTAATAATGAATATTTAAAAGTAATGGAAAATGCAAGAATTATGTACTTAAAATTTGCTGATGAATTCAACTTGAAACAGACTTTTAAATTAACAATAAGAAACTATTTGCCACATCCCAAATGCTGTTAAAAAACTCTTGCCGTATCACAGACATCTTGAAAATGTATTTTTAAAACCCGAAGCATTTTTGAAACTCAAAGTAAGAAAATGCTGATGTATTGAAAATGAATCAAACGGCAGTTCCAAAATTCAAACACCAAAGTATTTTTTAAATAAAAGGAAAAAAGAACTAACCTAAAAGGAAATTCTTTTATTTGTCTTTTAAGTGTTGATTAGTAAATTTTAATCTGCATTTCCACTGTAAAATACAATTTACAGATTAACCAAGCTTGACGAAAGTGATGATCTTAGTAAATAATTTCATCTATTAATAAGATAGTAATTATATTAAACAAATGTATCACGTTGAAAAAGAATTGTCAACTTTAGGTATGAATTTGTATTATGCAGCTACTATTTACAAAAGAATTTCGAGTCTAACTACAGATTTTTGTTGTTGTTGGTTCCAATGCCCCCCATCGGCGTTGATAGAGGCCAACGAAATTCATGGTAGCAAAGGGCTAGATTACTTCTGCAGTTACCCGCAGCTTTTGAGCACCATACAGGAGACAGTACGCGTTTTTGCTCCATTCCACCCCAATTTTGAGGTAGAACACTGGGGGGGGGCTGACAAATATTTAGAATGCCCCCATGCTTCACAGTACTATACATTTACAAACATCCATACCTCCAGGATTCGAACACAGGCTTTGCGGTACAGCAGTCACTAACCACGAAACAGTCTGGGCGGCACAGTTTTGAATAGGAGGAAGCAAAGTGAACACTGCTCTCTTTGACGTCTGAATGGTCGGACTCAAATATCTCCATTTTTTTTTTTATGTTTCTTTTTGTCTTTTTTCAAAAATCCCCTTTAGAATCAAATTGTAAGTGCAGTGAAAAAATATGAGAATTTATGAACATTGAGTCGTTAGAACAGTACCAGAGGAAGGAATTCTTTGTAACGTTTAGCAATTGAAGAATCCTACAACATCAAGTTTAAATATTTCACTGTTCTTTAGGAGCTTCTGATCATTTAAAAAAATTTATAATATGTATTCCAAAGAAGGCATTTCAGAATAAAGATCATAAATGAAAAACGTTATGCAATGAAACAGTTTGCAAAAGAACATCTTAAAAGTTTTGGTGTTAACTTAAGGTAAGTGATGAAAAAGGGAATTCATGTATCATATGCGTCTAAAAATTATTCAGCGCTGTTTCAAAATGTTCATTGTTACTGTAGATGCAAATGATACGTATGAGAAGAGTGGTATGTATTATATAAAAATATTAAACAGAAGCAATGTTTCTGAAAAAGAATTTTTATGCTCGAAATATATAAGGAAAATATTTAAAGACCAAACATGATATATTTTCAGTAAACTGTGATTAAAATATTATCAATTTAACTGTTTGAATTTTTAAAAATACATTAGAACTGTCAACTGAAAATTCAAACTGAACTGTGTGATTTCAAAAATTCTAAAATTACATACATTCCAGTTTTTTGGGAAATGTAACTTTTGGAACAAGTGTTGTGTTTCGCGTAGTTTTGAATTTAGTCGCAAGTTAATAGGAATAAAGAATTAATCATCATTCGTTAATTATTAATTAACAAATTATTAATTGCCGATAATTCTCATTTTCAATGCTTTTGAAACGGAAAAGTGTAGATTAATTTTCAAACACTAATTAGTTTAATTTAGTTTTTAATCACAATTTAATTTTTAAAAGTTCTGCTTTTCAATCATTATACTTTTTAAATTATTTGCTTACGTTTTAAAATATTTGTTCTAAGAATTATATCAAAATTATACGTTTTTGAGATGTAGCGCACTTTAATAATTTTTTAAAGCATGAAATGCCTTATATACATATTTAAATTCTTGAAAATGAATGCAAAAAACTAAATCCTTAAGAGATTATTCATAATAATATGTAATTAAGAGCTTTTTTTATTTTTTGAAATTAATTAGTTAATAAATAGTCAAAAGCACATTCGTAACATTTTGTTTGAAAAAGAATGTTTATATAACATAAAATAAAATCTAAACAATATATCTTAGCTCAATAGGCTAAATTCATGTGACGTTATAGTTTCGTGATAAATACAGTCACGTGTTTCCAGCCAATCAGTTCATCCAATACGCTGTTGCCAACTTTTGCTTTTTTCAGAAATGTTCTTTTGAAAAGTACATATTTCTCAACAATATTATGACACATAAGCGTTCAAAATACACTTGATTTAAAAGTACACGGATAATATTTTTTTTATTTATTTTAGAAACATTTAATGTGAATTCTTTTTTTTTTTAAATAAATACTTTAACATTTTTATCCAATTACAAAATTTGAAATTTTATCCAAATTTTACAAACAAAACATGTACAAATTTAATATCAATTTTGAATTCAAGAGAACACATGATTGCCTTTATAATGTTATTGTCTTGAATTTAATCCGTGAAAGTTATTATTAAATTTAACTTTTGAACAGTGAAAAATATTGAAGAGATTTGCCTCAACAATATTTTTTTTCGCGCGATTTAACTTTTCGATATATAAAAAACACTTATTTCCTCAAAAGCAATTGCATTAAGGTACTTTCTTTTAAAGTTTTATTTGTAGTACTTATCAGTAATTAATTGGCATTTAGCACTACTAATCTGTTATGCTAATTAATTTGAATTTCAGATAAAAACAAGTAATATAAAAAAAGTTTTGAGTGAATTCCTACTTAGATCAACAAAAAAAAATTATTTTAATTACTTTTTATTAAAAATAGTTACAGTAAACACAACATTAAGTGGCAATTAATTTTTATTAATTATCGTTAAAGTATCGTATTGTCATCCGAAACAATCGCGTATACAAACTTTTAGTTCAACTGAATGCTTTGAAACGTGAGGGGGAAAAAAATATTTTAAAAGTTTTTACCCAAGTCGCTAAAAATGAAGCCAACGTGGCAATATCTGTAATTCTTTAAAAAATTAATTTCAGGCAATAATTTAATTAATTGCAATTAAATTATCGTATTGTTACCCAAAACAATAGTGTATAGAAAATTTTAATTCAAATGAGCGCCTTAAAATGTGAGAAAAAAACTTTTTCAAGTTTTGACACGTTCGCCAAAAATGATGCCAACATGGTTGTATTTGTAATTCTTTGAATAATTAGTTTTAATCAGTTAATTTTCATTAATTATAATTAAATTACTGTATTGTAATCCAAAATAATCGTGTATATGAAATTTCAGCTCAATTGAGTGCTTTAAAATGCATTTTATTAACGATTGAAAATTTGAACAAGATATATATATATAGAGAGAGAGAGCTATATATATATAATAGTAAGAATTGAATAACCCTAAGAATACATGAATGACTCGCAAGATCTTAAAAATTATAACATACAACAAAATCTGCCTTGAAAGACGATTTCTCATAGATAACACGGAAAACCTCGTAAACAATAGCAGAATATTTAAAGACTTATGTCCCAACATAATTATGCACTGGATGAACTATAATTTGTTAAAGAACTGTTTCAATATAAATATACACACATATTCATACATGTGTGCGTGCGTGTGTACAACCAAAATTTCTGTCAGAGATTGCTGCATTTTGCGAAATTACCAAATTTACTCGAATCTAAGCCACACCCCCAAAACTCTACACGTTTTTGAGGAAAAATTTTTAAAAATTGTGCAAAAGGTTCATCAATATTCGATACTTAAAAAAAAAATTTTTTTTTTAGTTTCAATGTTAAATAATTAATTTAAGATGTTAATAATTCATTTATTTTACCAGTATTAAAAACCTTCAAATACGTACATGAACCAATAATTACTCTAACCTACAGTATCATGTTTCGGAAATGATTCGTCGCTCGCATCGTCACAGCTGACTTCGCCGTTCGTCACGTCGCCGTTTTTCCACACAGAGTCGTTTTCCGTGCCATCCAGAGCATTTGTTATGCAACGTTTTTTTAAAAGAATGTTTTTTTTAAGAAAGTAAAAGAATTATTAAAAATATAAAAGGAAAAATCATATTGTTTTGCTTACACCATCAACGTAAATTTATTTCATCCGTGTCAAGTTTTCAGTAACCACTGCTCTTTTTTTCCCCTGCATATAAAATTGCCTCCCTTTTCATACTTGCGTCATAGTGAACTCGTGTTGATGCTATTACCGATACTTTTTATGTTTAGTTGATTAAAATAAAGCGTATGCAAAAAAAAAATATTTACTGGATAGGAGCAGACAACGATGTTTAAGATACACTAAATACTGGAGAGGAACTGCGGAATGGGATAAGTCATCGATGCAAATGGTTACATTTTTTTTCTTTTCGAAACTCAATTTCCTCCATCCAACAGATGTTTTGCCTTCGATTCTAAGCCGCATCCGATTTTCAGTTGTATTAATACTGGAAAAGTAGTTTGGCTTAGATTCGAGTAAATACCGTATATAAAAATTATTGATATTAAATTTATAAATAAAAATCTTCCGATGAAGAATTCTTAATATTTTTTAATATGTGCAAGACATTATACGTAATTTGGAATACATGCATTTACTTAAAAGCTTTACTTTTCACATTTTGTTATTACTGTTTTAAATTCTTTTTTTCTGGAAATTTTAGAAAAATATTGATTTTTAATAAATAAAAACCGGCTAGTAGAAGCTCGATACTTACTTCCTTAATATAGAATAGGAATTTGATTACGAACGTCAAGAAAGCTTTAAAATATTTTAATATTAAACTTAAATATATAAATTGTGTTTTAGCTTCACTATACTACTATGAATATATAATATGCAAAAAGTTTATAGTTATAATTGTTCAAAAATGAGCAAACTTATTAAGAACTTGTTTTCTCCGAATCAAACTGCAAAGTCAAAAGAATTTTAAAAATGTGATCCAATCGCGTATAAATAGGAAGGCAAAATAGATTATCTTTTCTATTTTTACATTTTAAAAGATAAAAGATCACTGGTGAAAACGTCATTCACCAATTCCCAAAGGATAGTTTATTAAATGTTGTATTCAAAACAGAAACATTCTTTAGTAGAAATAGTTGTGTGAGTAAAATAAACTAAAAATAATATCCTTGTCAAATCTTTGAGTAATATATAATCAATCTCAAAAGCGTATAAAATGCGAATGTTTCGCAGTAAAAAAGACAAAGTTGGAATAATTATTAATAAAATTTAAGCATTTATTACTCTGATGATGTCGTATCCATGACGGGACCAAATCAAAGAGTACCATGGGCACAGATGACTGTTCTGGCAATCTGTTCAATATTTAATACTTTAAAAAAAATTTGTTTATTTCTAATGAGCTGCGGATTGGTGTTTTATCATTGCAAACCTAGTACATTCCCCAGAAGCTGGTATCTCTTTTTAGTGCGGCACCATATAAGCAGATACCAATCACTGTAGGTAATTTTAAAGCCCATTTTCCTCCTAGAAAGAGGCACATAAGCTCTGACAATGCGAATCTGGACTAGGATTTAATTTTGCCGAGAGCATCCAAGCCAAACAGACACTCTAGGGATCTTTTACATGCAGTATAATCAATCATACGACATGGCCGCTGTCGATTTTCTGCATCATGAAAATCCACCGACTTGGGCCGAGTTCAAACCCGCAGCCTTAGTTGTAGAAGGTCAGCGACAAAACCAACCACGCTACCCAGCCGGCTAATTATAAAAACAAAAATAATAATAAATTGAAAACAAACTTAACTATAACTGCACAAAGGAAATACAATACATGTATTAAAAATTGAGCGTCACATAAAATAAAAAAAATCTTCCATTACAATAAAAATGTATAGAAAAAAATTATATTTAATACCTTGAGGGTTTTCCATTAAATCGGACAATCTCAAATACACAATTTTTCGTTCAATATACCAACTTTAGTAAAATTTAACCGCCTACTTCGCTTTATGCTAGTTCTAAAGCCTTCTTCAAATCGCTTAAGGAATACATGGGCAACTAGCAGCCCGTCAAGACAGTCAGAAAACCCGCTTGAACTGAAATTTTTTTCCCGTGAACGATCAAAGATTCGTTCTTTATTTTTCAATATTAGGAAAACAAAGTGCCTGAAAGTGTTTCTAATAAGAGATCATCTGCAGGAGGACAAAGTCACGAAAAGATCTCAAATTTTTATGAAAATTGAACCTGAATTCAGTTTTTTCTGCAATCCCATTATTGCTAATATTGATGAGGGGCTACAGCTGGAACATATTGACTAGAAGTCATAGCACAGAGTGCAGGAAATATTTTATGATAAACACCTACTCTTACAAATCTTTATTGGCTTAAAAATTTTTATGTATGAAGAAATATGCGGGGAAATTGTTCTTTATATTTTAGTCGATACATAATTGTGAGCAAAATTTTTCTTGTTTGAAAATCAACAAAAGTAAATATAAATACAAGCTGGCTGGCATAAACTTGCAGGCTGTGAAGAGAATTTGGTTAAAGTGTAGTATAAGGGGGCCCTTGGCGAGGTCAATTTTTTTTTTTGGTGACCAAATCAATCGCCAAGCTACTTCACTTAGTAATAGGGGTCCGGAAGCCAGAATGAATTCGTGATCTAACCATAATATTTATATAAAAATCGCCAAATCGAAAGAGTCCCCCCCCCCCATACTACACTTGAGCCGAGAATTTAAACACAAACACAATTTCACTCCTGATTTTAAAAAAAAATTGTAGAAAAGTATGATAGGGTACATTTATCCATTAAGGCGATATGGTACCCTAAAAATCATTAAACTGTCGAAAAAAATTTTATTGGCTTATTTGATACCCCGAATCTTTATAAATATGCCTGCAAAACTTCAAAGCTTTACCTGCATTTTTCATTAAGTAATGGAGCAATGTTTGATGCTAAACAGTAACTACCACGCCTACATTTCAGATTATCTGCTAGAAAAGAGCCTGATAAAAAACGAATTAATTATTTTTCTAATGCACATCAATGAGGTTGACATTATATATGCAGTAATAAATCATTTTAAGAAAGAATTGTGCAATTCATGCAAAAATTCTAGTTTGTGAATTATTTACTGGAAGATCCAAAAGATTTGGTCAAGTTTTAAAAGTTGTGCGTGCTTTTTATGATATTATTATGAATGAAATTAAAACTTCAAAATGGATTCTCCCAAAGCACAAATACTAAATCTCATTTTGATAACTCAGATAATTAAAAATCTAATTCGCAAGAATAGAAAAACTCTCCCATTTTTATATATTTATTTTTTGTAATATATATGTATCCTATGTGCGCGAGATTTAACACTTTTATTATTAAAATATTTTAAGATATTTATTTAAACAAATGCACATACACAGATTTTAGATTTTGATGTATTTTACCTATAAATTGTTATTTGATTTTGCTTTTATTCGTGTACAATATTTAACATGCGAAGGCTTTTAAAATCATGGAAATAAAAAAATGAAGGTATAAACATCTTTTGTACATGTTGTGCATTAGCTCTGAGCATGGAATTAGCTCTGAAGTGTGTATTTATTTTTTTTATAATTATTAAGATAAAGTTTTATGAAATATTCATCTTTCATTCGTTTTTTTCTATATATTCATTATGGCAGTATACTGTTTAATTGTTCTACATTTGTGCAATTTTTTATGGTAAGTAGTTTTAAATAAGCTAACTAACGATTCATAAAAGTTTCAGACTATTCGATGAATATCATATCATGCTATTCATGGAATGAAAACTTCAAACTCATCTTTCTCCATGTTGAATTTTTATACATATACTGTTCTTCAAAACACTAAGGCTTTTTTGATAATTGAAGTAAGGGTTTGAAATTTTTTATGCATGTTCTGAAATATATGTTTTGTAAAACTGTGCATGGAATTAGTTCTAACATGTTTAGTACTTTTTCTAAAAAATTTCAAAATCAAAATTAATGTTTTTTTGAGAAATTTTGGAATTTCAACTATAAAAAAATTAATAAAAAATTAAAGAGCAGCAGCAGAAAAAAACCCATGCACAGTTTTATGTAGTATATTATAAGGTACTTGGAAAAAAAATTTGAAAGAAAAGAGACATATTTTAGCCTTAGGAATTTAAAAAATGCTTAAAAAAGCTAAAAAAATTTAAATTTTACAAACATTTTGCAACAAATTAAAAAATTTTGTATGGAATTATTATTAAATATTAACCTTTATGAAATGCAATTAAAACCAAATATCATATATTAAAAATAAAAAAAATTTTGAAGATGGTACCATTTTGCCTTAAAACAATTCTAATATTAAATGTTCTTGCAGCTACAGACAATATGAATTAGCATGATAAATTGAACAAAACTGCCAATATTTTATTTAATATTTTTATTGTTTTTTATAAAGAATGCAATCATTTTAAAAAGTGCGGCCCTCCGATATCCTCCACTCCCACGATATGGCTTGCGAGCCAAAACAAGTTGCCCACTCCTGGTTTAAGAGAAAATTCCCACCTCCCAACTTCATAAACTTTTCTTGAGACGATGCTCAATACGTTCTCGATGTGGTTCTGGTCGGAATTCAGAGGAAGGCCATCAAAAGCTGAAACATTCTTTCTATTGAAGAAGTCTTTTGTGAAATTTGAGATGGACATAGGAGCATTGCCCTGTTGCAATACGCAATTTGGGTCAGCTAAAAGTTTTCTAACAAATAATTATCTAGAGTTTGCGAATAATATATGGGTTTTTGGTGTCCGCTCTAGAAAGCTAAAGAGTCAAACGACTGAATTCAGTTTTCTTCACGGGCACATTTTTTTATAAGCAGGGACTTACGTAACATCTTTTCATGAATTTTTTGTCTTGTTCTTTTATGAACTACGTTCTTTGAAATATCCAGCGTTGATACCCTTTTTAAATTACCTAAATAGCCCTTTTCTGTGTTATAGCCATTTTTTAATGTTTTCTTTCGTCTATATTACTTGAGATTCGTGGTTTTCTTGATCGAAGTTTCACCACATTTAAGGCTTTTTCGATACTGAAACTTGATAAGTACTACACCCCGTCTTATGTAAAAATGAAGTAATTACTCGCATTTTTCCCTTTGCCTTTTAACTTATGGACTGAAATGATATCAGTAATGAATTCGAATTATTTTGATGGAGTTTAGATACAATCAACATTCAGTAAAATTGCGGATGTAGAGTTTAGATAGTCCAGTAATATTATGTCTCAGATGGCTTTAGAAATTTCGAAGTTATATCTAAACTTCTGAGACACCAAATTTCACGCATGTTCAGTTATGGTTGCTTTGTCATTTTTATGATTAATAATTTCATTTCATTTCCGAGTTAAATTCAAGACAATTTAATTTCAGAACAAATTATAGTTAAGTTACAAAGTTATAGCTATTTTTGTTTTGTGATTTTCCAAAACATTAAAAGTTAAAATGTTTAAAGTTTGAGACGGTATGCATAACCTGTCTCTCAATTTGTTATATATTACATTACGATGTTTGATTATAAAAGTATCAAAATATTCTTAGGAAAAGTAACATAAATTTTTAGCTAAATTGCCTAAATTACATCATTAAAACTAAAATGTATTTTGAAAAAAACTCTCCTATTTTCCTTGCCAGAAATTTACACTGTTTTGTAAATTTTTTATTCAATAAAAGATAAATGTTGGTTTTGATCTTCAAAACTCACTAATAGCTCTTATTGCTTATGCTTATTGGTTATAAAATAATACTTTTAAAAAATCTTATTCCATAAAATTTAGTAAACGCTTAAGAATATAAGTTTCGTAATTTTATATTTGTTTCAGCTCAACATTTGTAAGATCTTTCTCCAGCTCTACTCTTTTAATTGTAATTTAAAAAATATTAACCTCGTGATATACATCGCACAATTCTTATTAATATACAATAAGTTCTGAAGTGAAAGAATTTTCGAAATTTTAATTCCTTTGATTAAGTGAAGATTAAAAAGTCAGACAATCAGATTTTTAGCTCATTATCAAAGCGAATCCACCTCCTTTTGTGCTGCTTTGAATGGAAGGGTCATGAAAAGAATAATAAACAAGAGCGTTACCTCGAAACTTCTATCGAATGAACCATAATGGCTTAATATTGTGTCGACGGCTTAACGAAATTTGAATAAATGCTAGAATAGCTCTTCCTGGCTTTGGGCTTCACGACGACAGTCATTTTGTTTTTTCAAGCAATTCTCCATGCAACCGAAGAGTTTAACGACAATATGGATCTAAGACTAAGAGTAACAATAATCTATGTTTAAAACAATATATTTTGAACAATGCATCTGTGCGATTTTTAGTACATTGTTTTTAAATTATGTTCTTGTTACATTATTAAAAACTATTTCCAAGATGCAAGAAAAGTCATCTAAAAACTTTCACGAGCTTTACGTTTTTTTTGCAAGCCATTTACTATTTATTGTTTCAATTCTAAAAAAATGGTATATTAGTATTGATGTTTTTAGGATGAATATAAAACACAAGGATATGAGTGCTTCAATTAATGGAAAATTCCAAGTGAAATCATTTTACATTTTTAATGCTCGAAGGGAAATACTTTGAGGGAAATACCAGTATCTTAGTGTATCATCTAGCATTTTAGTTTCTGCAAATGGAGGATCCAACTTTGTTTCAATTAGTGTTAAGTTTATTTTGATTATTGAGGTCAGAAAATTCTTTAACAATAATTTATAGGAACATTTCACGCGAAAAATATGACTTTCAACAAAAAAATATTTTTTAAGACTCAAGTCTGCAAAATTTTCTCTGTATATTTTTCTTGTGATATTTATTTTGAACACTAATACGTCAGTAATCTTATTTAAATACGACAGTGTAAATAATTATGTTATGATTTAGGGCTTATATACAACTTGGAGCAACCAAAAAAATTTAATACTAGATATTTTCCCTTCTTTTTACGTAATAACTCTGATTTTAAAACACAAAATAAGTAATAGTTTTCTAGTATTAAAGTGTTTAATTTTTTAACAAAGTCGTATGTATACATCAACTTTTGCCTTTTCTAAATAAAATTCTATAACTGTACTTACTTTTCCGAAAATATATTTTCAAGTGTATATTACGCACAGATTGAAATAACAGTATTAAAAATTTTAATTATTATTTTCATATGATCTTGCTTTCCTTTTGAATTAAATTTCATATACATTAATTGTTGGTTAGATTATAATACATTATTTATATGCATTTTTGTGCTTGCTCTATTTCTTATTTTAAGTTCACAGTAAATTCCTAAATGGTTTTTTTCTTTTAAAATCATTGATTCGTTTAAACTTAATTAACCGAATTATTGACCTAAAACATATGTATTATTTATCATTGTGTATGCTTTGATTAGAGATTTGTTTATTAAATTGTATTTTGAAAAAGGAGTGTATTTATGTTATACGGAAAATATAAACATTTATAATCGTTTAAATTATCTGAAAATAACTATCGCATATGGCATTTTATATCTGTTAAACCATCGAATATATCAGAGATTTTTAATTATACCGCTTATTCATAAAATCAGTGATTAATAATTGAGTTGTTATATATATATTATGTACATACATTTAATAAAAAAATTAACCCAAAACATGTACTCAAATTTTTCTTACTTTATGAAAATAATTATAGAATAAATGTATGAATTGAGTCATTAAAGTAATTAATTTAGTTCTTTTATAACATTTAAGATAATAATTTTTAAATTAGTAAATGTTTTGTCTTAGACAGAGAAGGAAACTAAATTGAAGATTTTCATGCAAAAACATTATCTGAAAATTGCTTTGTTAATGTATTATTTATCGTGTCCCAATAAATTAATTATCTGAAAACTAATTACCTAAAAGAAAATGAATTACAGATGTTATTCATTAATTGGGATAGAAAATGCTGTGGCACACATGCTACTTTCAAATTTTGCAAATCAGCTCCGAAATTTTTAATCAAGCTGAGTTGCTACCATACTGATTGTCTAATCTTTGTGAAAAAGATGTTATATTTCTAATTACATTACAGTTTAATATAAAGATATATGTTGATTCTCAATGTAATTTAACATATAAGATCAAAATGCGGTAATACGGATATTAAAATTGTATTGATGGAGAATAGATAGAAAATGCTAAAAGTGTGTGTGTGTGTGTGTGTGTGTGTGTGTGTGTGTGTGTGTTGTGTGTGTGTGTGTGTGTGTGTGTGTGTGTGTGTGTGTTAATATATAAATATCTATATTTAGTTATAATATATACACTAACTTTAACTCATTACAAATTAATCCACAGTAAAATCTTACTAAGCAATTTACAAAGCTATAACGCTCTCCATATGTTTTAAAATTTAAATGAAATGTTATCTAGATATTGTTAAAAAGCAAACTTTTTTACTAAGATATATTTGCTTCAATATAATGCTTATAAAAAAAATCCGAATAATGCTTCTGAAATTTCAAAAGGAGGTTAAAAAATTTAGCCAATAAAAATTAAATATTTAAATTATATAATGTAAATTCTTATATGCTTAACTTTATCAGTGTATGCAGTAAAGCTGCGGAATGCATGAATTTTGCTCCTATAAAATATGATGCACAGTCTCTTAATACTCATACCTTATGGGTGTAATAATGAAGTTATGTAACTAATCTAAATACATGCAAGTATAAAAAGTATTTAAATGTATACTTTCAGGACATCGTGTATTTTTCAAAATCAAAAGAAATGTTAAATGATGGATAACGCATAATATCTGAAAGTAAAGAGCTAATTCTTCCTAGCAATGGATAAGGATACTGAGTAACACTTTTTATGGACAATTTATGATTATGGAAAGGTTTTATTCTCGGGCAAACATTGCTATTAGAGCATTTATTCGAATAAGTCATTTACAGATCTATTCTGTATTATGATACTTTGAATCGCTATCCCTTAAAACGATTTTTGTTTCACTCCGTTGAACATCCATCGGTATATAAATGGGCTAGGGAACATTTTCTTAGCAAGAATGTCGAAGGAAAATTGTAATGTTCTTCAGCAAAAAATCTCAAATCTTGTTGATTCACAACTCTCATCAAATTCAATTCTTTAACACTCATCAAATCTTTTTAAATTGGTTATCCTGAGATAGCTCAAACTTTTTCATTTTGTAAAAACATTTAACATTTTTTTTATTGAAAACATTTATAAATCCCCATGCATCACAAAATATCACACGGGGACTTACAGAAGTAAGCATGAAGCATATCACATAAGAAGAAAATGAATTTAAAGTTATGAAAAATTACAATACAACCATCTGTGCCTTCTCCGGGATTCGAACCCAGGCCCTACGGCACCGCAGTCAGCGTCACTAACCACTATACCGGATGGGCGGCTATTTCGTCCTTTAACGCACAATTTTTTTGAAAAATAAAACCAGCAAAAACTTTTTTAATTAAGGAAAACACATTTTATTAAACCTTATTTTGGCAATAAAAAATTTTAAAATACAAAATCAATCTAACTTTTTACTTTAATTTTTGATTTTGATCCACATTGCAGACAAGAGCCGAATATCGCAATCTTACGCGCATACCGATTTTTATTATCTTTCTTTTCGAACTGCTGCTTCGAAATAGAATATAAGTAAAAATATTTATTTGTGATTTTTCAACAGAAATAATTATAATAGTAACACTTATTTTTTTAAAAAATGTCCAAAATTTTCTTTTGTGTGATATATTTGGAAGCAGGAGGCAGCACATAGTCCTCCAACATACCATTTATCTATACAAATAAATAAAATTGAAGTGTCTGTTTGTAATTTCAAAATAGCAGCTTTTTACTAAATGCATTTAAAGGTATATACGGTACTTATATCAAAAAATATTTTTTTTAAATTTTTGTCTGTCTGTCGGTCTGCCTGTTTGTTCCGGCTCATCTCGGGAACTTCTGGTCCGATTTTAAAAATTCTTTCACCAATGGAAAGCTACTTCATCAGGGAGTAACGTAAGATATATTTTATCTCTATATTCCTACGGAAACGGGAACTATGCGGGTAAAACGTTGACGTTGCTACTCCCCGCCAACTTGGCGCAAAAATATGCATTTGGTCAATAATGGAAATTTTAATATAAAGTTTCTCACATTTGTAACAAATAACTGAAACATAGTGTAATTTAGCATCTTTACAAAAAGCAATTTTTAATATGATTTTTATTAAACGTCTAACGTTTATTACGTTACGTTTGTTAAATGTCAAACTCAGACTTTGAGAAACATCGCCAAGTTGGCTAAGCAGTTCTCTATTCCGACAATCCCAGATATTTTAATGCAAATTTTCTCCCGCTTTTTAAAGAGGGAAACGAAATAAAGTTTTAGCGAATTGAGGGTGCGTGATATTGAAAGTTCTATGGTAATATTAATTGACAGTTTCATAAAAAGTTTTGATTACTTTAGTAGTTTCGATTAGTTTGATTAGTTTTGAAAGTATTTATTACTTTGAATTTTTGGAATGGCGGAAGATATTTTGCGACGAAAAACAACCAAATATGCCTTTCAATGAACACATCTACAACGAAACGAAATAAAAGTTTTCAGAATGGTTAGGAAGAAGCTACATGATAACCCTAGACTTAAACTTTCGGGTGTACCCTCACATAAACTTCAATTAAAACTAAGCAAAATCTTGATGCTCCTCCACTATGTAAAGGAATGAGGCTTTTTAGATCACAAAACTGATGCAGAATATACTTGGTGCCAATATTTGAACATATTTCATGAAAAGGGATAGTGTTATCATTTATCGAATTCCACTGACCTACCATTTCAATTCAATTCCAAGTTCAAGTTCCAGTTTTACTGTTGCTATTAACAAAGCTAACATTTCAGGTAGCAGGGGTTCATTTGGAAAAGCAATGTTTTTACCATGGCCAATTATATGTAGCCTGATCGGTGTGTCTAATGCCCAAATCTTCACATATTTGCAACTGATGGAAGAATATATAATATGGAATACAGTTGCATCTTAGAATAATATTCTATTTTGAGCTCTTTTAGAGAGGAATTATACATTAAACGTAGATACTTTTCGATTTTTAAAAATATTAACTAGCTTTCATGGCCCGGCGTTGCACGGGCTTATACCAAGGGTATAACTTAATCCCCATGTTAATTTCCTCCTTTTATTCAAACGCGAACACTTTTGTGGGGTTTGACGCGTACGATGTGAGTGCATGACCCGTGAGTGCGTGTCATGGCTTTGTTGCTTAAAATTTTCCCTTCTCTTCACAAATTCTCGATCCTAGTACCACTGAAGACCCACCGTGTAGGGGCGGATGCACGTAAAATAAATCGAGAGCTCAAACGTCCTCCCGTTGGTGTGGTGTGGTAGTTAGGAGAGGGGGGTGCCAGCTCAGGTGTCGTCCGCGTCACTTGACCATGGTTCAAAATTACGCGGACCGTCCCTAAAAGGCCTCGTGTTGCTGAACAGTGGGACGTTAATATTCACTCAACTTCACAAATTCAGCACTTCCAATATTATTTTCCAAAATTACTTTGATTTCTTTGTTTCTTTCCTCTCCGCTTAGCCCGGCGTTGCACGGGCTTTTACCGAGTGAATAACTTCACCCTCATAGAAATTTCGTGTTTCCCTCAGGCCGATAGCACTTGTGTGTGTGTGTGTGCGTGCGATGTGAGTGATTTCTTTAACAATGTCATAAAAACTCCCTTTTTCGAAATGTGTTCTTGCGTTGGTGTGGTGTGGTAATTATTAAAGACGGGTGAAAGCTCATGTGTCGTCCTCGTCACTTGAGCATGGTTGAAAATTTCGAGGTCCGTCACCAAAAACCCTCGAATAGGCAAACAGTGCGAATTTTCAAAATCACCCACTGACTTTCCAATTCTTTCGTTTTACCGAGTGATAACTTCA
>BMAO01029081.1:0-28828 GCA_019973975.1 Trichonephila clavata
AAACTTTTAATT
Source organism: Trichonephila clavata (assembly GCA_019973975.1). NCBI lineage: Eukaryota > Metazoa > Arthropoda > Arachnida > Araneae > Nephilidae > Trichonephila > Trichonephila clavata. The sequence continues at coordinate 13 of BMAO01029081.1, forward strand.
ATATTCAGAGATGGATATTTAGAATAAAAAATTCTTCAAAAGTGCATTTATATTTGCGAAAAATATAATATATCAAATCAAATTTTTATATCAAATTTATAAAATAGCAAACTATTCAGGGATTTTAGAAATATGGAAGTCGTTAAATAGAGAGAACTTTTTTACGTGAGTAAAGGGGAAGGAAGGAGGGGGATGACATGAGTAAAGGGGAAGGAAAGAGGGGGATGACATTCTGCAGGGTTACAGAGCAAAGCAATTTTCTCGCCAATATCGGTGCTTGCTTTGAATACGATGCCAAACATTTCATTTTCTCCCTTGATGTAGACGTATTCGCATGGTAAAAGCTGGCTTCTTGTCGAAAGCATATTGGATAGATAAAAAACTATATATAACCATCTTTCGAAATTGCAAGTTTAAATACATGCTACAAATTTATTTGTTCAATATTTTTTAAATAAAAAGTTGAATTATGTAATTGCATGGTAAATAATACGATTACGAGCAGAAAGCGCTCACATTCTTGTTTATGATTGTTTTTTGAAGCTCCGGGTTTTTAACGAAAAGATATTAGATTAATTTTAATAAACGATCACTCATGACCCAGAAATTCCAAAAGGTTATGAATAAGTATTTCAAATAAAACCAAGAATGATTTAAGAGGCGATCTTTCCAAAATGTAATTACTGTAAGTCGAAAGGGTAAGTAATTTGATACAGAATAAAAAGCGTTTACTAAAGTGATTTGTGTGTGAAATGCTTGTTTTCAGATTAAATTTTCTGTATTACATAATACAATGTTTGATTATAATTTTAGATACATTGAGCTAATGAATATTCATTGATTGAATTTTTATTTACTCGATTATTTGTTTCGCTCATTCTGTGGGTCGTCAAATTACAGTTTAATCGTTACGTATTCGTAAATACTTGTTTTATCAACACACACAATTCAATATGTTTATATATTCATAAGAATACAAGAATCGAATGATAGATTGACCGGAAGCCCTGATTTTCACTCTGACAATGAATCGAGTTTCTCTGATATTTTTGTTTAATATAAACGAATTTTTTTTTAAAGCGTAGTATTTTATGACTAAGTATTAGCTTTCTCTATGTAAAAATAAAAGAGCAGACTTCCAAAATTAACTAGAAACAATATATATATTGCATACTTGAAAGCTAAATCAGATTATAAATTAAAATCATTTTCAAACAGAAATTAGTACATCCTACCATAATATAATCATATATCTATGCATATAATGTATAAACTCGACTCAATTCGTTACTAAATTTATGCCGAAAGTAAGTAATATAAAAAAAATTCTTTTTTAAGTCAATTCCTGCTTATAGAAACTGGATGAATAGAAAGTATTTTATTAACGGCTGAAAATTTGGACGATATATATATATAGGGATTGAGTGAACTAATAGTAGGAATTGAATAAAGAGCATGGTTTGTCTGCATTGTTGTAATAATGGCTAATTTGGCTGAAAAACTAATAATCAATTAATTAAAATTTGAAAAATCTTTATTAACATCAAGTGTCATCCTCTACAAGTTAAAAAATATTATTTGAACTTGATAGGATGAATAGAAAGTATATTATTAACGATTGAAGATTTGAACAAGATAAATAAATCTATAGAGAGAGTTAACTAATAGTAGGAATTGATTAATGAAAAAGAGGGTTTCATTACATATTACTGCTGAATGCATATTTGAGTAAGCGATTCCTTTTTTTTTTTTTAAATTTGAGTTTGAACAAGACAAAAATTTAATTACTTACTGCCTGTGTTATAGTTTTTAATTAAATGGAATAAAAAGCCTAAATCTTACAAGCTATTATTAATTTACAAAGTTTTCTTATAAAAAGAAAGATTAACAGGTCAAAATTCTCGTTCCATAAAAAAAACCATAGTATCCTATGGTTTTTTATGGAACGAGAACTCTCTTATGGTTTCCTTTTCTAAAATAACTATATTAAATGCCGAATTAGAAATAAATTCACTTATTTAAATGCGTATAAATGAGCGAAAATGTTTCATTGAAATATTTTTTACCTTAGCAACAATAGAAACCACAATTTCACACAGTTGTTTTTTACAGTAAATTATTTTAAATAAAAGGGGTGCATTTTTCTATGTTAAAAATCATATTCCAATTATTTACAAGTTACTAAGAGCATTTCTAAATTTATATTAATTTAAATCATTAAGAATACACAGCATGTTTTAATTTTTTTTTTAAAAAGCGGTCAGACCTTTTGACTAGATTTTCTTGCCGTAATTTTATATACTTTCCAATTTTAAATAAAGTTTATCCACATAGAAAAATATCTAATTATAAAACTGAAATTTTATTTCTAAGCATGCCCCTAAAATTTTAAAACACATTTTACCTTTATGATACACACTTTAAAAAAAAATGGACATCATACTTAAATTCCTGTTTAATTTAATTATTGAGTTTTTCAACTTTCCTCCCCCAATTTTTCAGACAGTCATAAAAGCCTAATTCTTACTGACTAGTGTGGGAAAGAAATGAGTGAGTAAATCTTATTTTTTTCCTGCTTCGTAAACCTGCATTACATACATATGCTTCAAAAATAGTTTATTCTGCTATATTACAGTATTACTTCTAATTTTTATTCTTCCGTGTTCACTTTAATAAATCATGAAGTTGGGGAAAAAATTACTTTTGAATCAAAGATTTTTTTCAATCCTCTAGTGTAGATCAATTATTTTTCATCCAATGTTCTATACAGAGAATTGTACCAATTCTAGTTCATAATGACGTATATAAACTGTATTGCGCAAAGTGAGTAAAAGAATCTGATAAAGCATTGAATGTGTGATGTACAATCGCAAAATGTGTAAATGACACAGATAATTTTTATCAAATTGCAACTATAGCATTTTTTTTTAAAATAAAAGTACGTTTGATCTCAAATAATTGCATTATACATTCACATGTATATATGCAAACAAACAAACTTTTTAAAGAAGCGTGCAAATAATCAAATATCATCCAACCTATAACGTATATGAAATTGGGACTGTGATATAACACATGAATTTTTACAAATTTGGTAAACTGCAAAAATTACATTATATTTTTTAACATATATTTTATACAATTGATAACAAATACGAGTACATTTGTTACTTTGATAAATAGTTTTGAAATGAGACAATGTAAAACATAGTTTATAATTAGAATATAATACATTGTTGCACATTGTGATATTGGTTGCTAAATAACACAGAAACATTGGATTCGTAGATATGTGGTGCCTCAATTTCAATAGTATGTGACTGCATTAAATTTGACAAAACACCGTTTTCAATAGTTTGACCGAAAAAACCGAAATTTATTTTGCTTATTTCACACAATTTTCGTATTATTCTGCTCTCTATATTTTAATGGTGGATTATATCTACAAGAAGCTGTATCTTTGGTTGAGATTTATTTTTGTGGTAATTTAGTTAAGAAAGAAAAAATACAGCATTATATGTAACAAAATGTGTTTAAAATGTATTTGATATAACATGACCACGATAAACCTGGTTCGCCATTTAATTAGTTATAATTGTAAGGGGATAACAGGATGTTGATTCATAATAAAATAATTTCTCATCGGAAAATTGGGCAAATCTTTCTTAATAGCCTGTGTTATGTATAGTCAATGAGACTAGGAATAATCAAAGACCTTCCTTTCTCTCATCTTTCATTGAAATATAGAGGCTGTAAGCAGTGGCGGATTAAGCGGGTGTCGGACTTCAACATTGGTAGGGGCCCCAAGCTTGATGAGTGCAAAGGCCAGCGACAAACCAACCACGCCAGCTTGGAACAAAAAATGGGAAGAAAACAAAGTTACAATGAAACCCCCGCTGGAAATTTATCGGCATGCAAGAGAAATCCTAATGTCGAAAAACTTTTGAAAATATTTTTAACAATACCGATATCGAATGCATCAGGTGAATGATCTTTTTTAGCTTTAAAACGTGTTAAAAATAATTTAAGAAGTACTATGGGAGAAAAGACAAATTGAAGAACATGGCCATATTATATACAGAATAAAATGTTTTGGACAAAATAGATATGGTATAAATAATTGATGAATTTGCCAAAGAGAAATCAAACTCTGTATAGCAAAACTGTAAGTTCTTAAGTAAGGTTTTTAATATTTTTTTATACATACAGTTAAGATTTTTCTTTCGCCGGTGAGTTTTATTATATCCCTATATTCTATTTTGAGAATTTAAAGTAAATGACTCTTTTCACTATTTTAGTTTTTCGACTCTTATGCCCATGGGCCCCAAACCTTTTACCGCCAGGGGGCCTCCAACTACCTTAATCCTCCTCTGGCTATAAGGATTCCCACCTAACAGCTGTGAGTGTGAATGGACATCACCCCGGCAACCTTTGACACCACAAGGAACACCCCCTATTTCGCCCGACATACCGGATGCAACTTGAGCCGTCTGCGATGCTCCCAAACCCTAGAGAGGGCGGGGAGAGAGAACGAAAAGGGATGCCAAAAACTTCTCTCTCGAAAAACAACAGAATTTAGACTGTAATAATCTAATTACTAAGTTAACTCAAAATGTAAATTTGTAAATAATAGCCATGACGTAATTGAATTTAACTTTTAAATTAACCAATATGACGCTACCGTAAAAGAGATAAGACATCTGCTTGGCTTTGTTTCTGGGAAGGAGTGGAGGGGGGGGGCATAACAAGACGAACAAAGCATTCCTGCGGACATTCCGACACTGCACCCATTTCCTTCCACTAGATAGGCCAAAACTATTTTTGTAAAACATTTTTAAAATGTTACGATGTTAATAAAAATTATAAGCAGATAAAAAATATATTATTTTAGGAATAATATTTTTTGATTACATACAAAATATAAATGATCAAATTAGAAAAAGCATTTGAAAGTAAAGAATTTAATGTACAAAGAGCATATTAAGGAAGAAATGTTTTTCCTCCTTTAGTATGGGCCCCAAATGATTATAATGAAAACAAATACTATCAGTAGCAAACACAAAAATTTTTCAAGGGGGGGGGGGAGTCCACGGTTGAAAGTCTCCCAACTCGTATCATACATCAAGACGACACCAATTGATTCTTTTGATTTTGTTAACAAAAAGCAGTAAAAAATAAATTATTAAACTAATAATTAACATTAATTAATAAAATAAATTGTTAATTACAAGTACTTAATTAAATTTTACGTTATATATACATAGGATTATCATCAATCGAAAAAAATCTGAAGGTCTTTGGGGAGTGTCCAGACCCCCAGGACAACCCCCTTGTGTGAGCTACTGAATACGATTATTGTACAACATATTATTAGCTTTATGGAGATATTCTAAAACCGTTCATAGAATTACACACACACAAACAGTTGAATACCTCTAATAACTGGAGAGTGAGTGAGTGAGAGAATATTAACGTCGCACTGATTAGCAACACGAGGGCTTTTGGCGACGGTCCGCGTAATTTTGAACCACGGTCAAGTGACGCGGACGACACCTGAGCTGGCACCCCCTCTCCTAACTACCACACCACACCAACGGGAGGACGTTTGAGCTCTCGACAGATTTAACGTGCATCGCTCCCCTACCCCCTACACGGCGGATCTTTAGTGGTACTAGGATCGAACCCATGACATGCTAGCCATGATCCGATGCCTAGACCACTCGGCCACCGCGGCCGCAAAATAACTGGAGAGAGAGTGAATATTAACGTCAACCCCTATTCAGCTACAAGAGGATTTTTGGCGTCGGACCTAATAATTTTGAACTATGCCCAAAGGATGAGGAAGACACCTTACCTGGCACCCCCTTGTCTTAATTTCCATCCCACACCAATGGGAGGATGTTTGAGCCTCGACACATTTAACGTGCATCAGCCCCTCTACAAGGAGGCCAATAACTGGAGGATAAATATCATAATATTCTTTTGTTTTATGAATCATTTTTCAACTATGATCACGTTTAGTTTCTATACAGGTTGAGAAAACTACCAAATTTTCAATAAATATAGTTCCTTCTTTAAAATTGGATTCCCACGGTTATTAATTTTCAAATTTTTTCATAATTACAAAATAAATCTTTACCTAATATATTCTTAGACTAATATAAAATTATTCATTAAGTTAGATTTTTTTTTCTTTTTAGAATCATTTATAGTCTTTGAGTGTTTTGTTCTATATATTTCTTTTAAAATCAGTCTTTCCGTTTAAACTCTAAAACACTGGATGTACTTTTATAACTTAATTCCTATTTTCTAATACCGTTTTAAACTTTTATAATGAATAATATTTATTATGATATATATATATAATTTTATTAATGATTTACTTTGTTCAGATGTACTTTTAGAAACTAATGAACTTGCTTTAGGAACTCTACTTTAGGAACTATTCGAATGGGAATCATAATTTTTTGGATATTTTAAATAAACTTCTAATATGTATTTCGTTACAGAATTATATGGTATTTTAGTTACATTTTCTACACATTTTTTTCAATGATTTAAAACCAAAATATGTTAATTATTCAGAAATAGCCCAAACATATAAACTATTAGCATTTAAATACATTAAGTAGACAGATTCCATATTTTTATCAGTATTTTTCATCTTCTATTTATTGCTTGATTTCTATATCTGTTATAACATTGAGGTGTACGTACGCTAATTTCTTTTTAAAATCCTATCTTAATTATTTATAACTCTATTTCAGTTTTTTTTTTTTTGACATGGTATCTTAAAAAAATCTAGGACCTGTAAAATATCAAACAGGACTTAATTCCTTAATTTTCATATATTTCATCTTTGAAATGTTCAAAAAGGAAGTGAAATTAATTTTAAACTTAACCTTCATTTTTTTCCTTACTAGTTCCTACAAGTATCATTTTATAGAGTTGTGATATGAAATGTTTTAACTTTTTAAATAATTCAGTTATAATACGTCCAAATGTATTCTTATAACAGAAATATTCTTACATTCCTTGTTTTAAGTCAATGAATATCTTATCTTTAAATAACTTTTCAATGTGTTACTTGATCATTTCGGCTCCTTATTGCGAAGTTTTCCTTTTTCCAAATACTCCTTTTTAAAACTTGAGTTACTTCTCTCAGTAATCCTTAATGGATTAACCTAAGTTATATTAAACATGTTTATTATCGTCAGTATTCAGTTGATATTAGTATTATTCAATTTGTATACTTCATACGAATTAAAATTTTTTATCATGTTGTTACGAAGTTTAAATTTTCCCCTTTCAAGTATGAAAATGATTTAAAAAATTTCTTTTTTCTGATATTTAAATTTGGATAGATATGTTTATAGATTGTGTGCTTTGATAAAAAAAAACTTAATATTTCAGGGTAAAGATGTAAAGAACTTTCCAAACAAACAAGAATTGAATGCTGTATCAATACTTTTTTTTTACCGGTTTAGAATTGTTCAGTAACATAGATTTTTGAGAAAAATTATTAATTTAAAGAAGAAAATAGAAAGAAACTTAAAAAGAATTCATTGTTATATGTTATACCAGGCATGTCAAACACGCGGCCCGCTAATACAAAGGTTGCGGCCCACGGAGACATTTACAAAATTAAAAATATCAATACTTAAGGGGGGTTATTTTAAAATTTATTCCTGTAAACTTTTTAAAGAACATTTACAACATATTAACCTGTTATCTATTCTTGTTTTTTTAAATCCCATTTAATTATAGAAATAACCTTGAAACAAAAATTATTTTTAATATTTTATCAAATTTTTTTCTCATGTAATTTTATTATAATAAATTAATTTTTAAATGTATTTGTGCATATTATTCGCTATAGATCACTACGATTCATTGTTTGTGCAACTTTTATTTCTCTTTGAAGTGTCCATTTAGTGAGAAGCGAATACCGTGACGTCAGAGGCCGTTGAAGTTTCTTTTTCTTAAAACCTAAAACCCCAAGATGGCCAAGAAAAAGTGCAATGTTTACTAAATCGTTTGTAGATGAAAGTGGATTTTGATTTTTATTCATACTGTTAGTTCACGGCATACGAAGCGCTATCTGTGTAATTAAGAGAGTAGTGTGTTATTGTGTTTATAGCAATGCATGTATAAACTGTGTTTGCGCAATCCCAATTACGCTGCCTGAACTGCGCATGCCCTGCAATTCCGATGTGAATGTAAAAAGAAGTTATGAGTAAAAAATAAACGCCAGTCCACAAGAAACTGTTTCGTGATTGTGTCATGAGTATCGACTAAGAGAGAACCATAAGTATTGACAGTGTTTGCAGCACAATAAGTAAGTGTATTGTGCTAGAGATTCTTGAGTCTACTGCTTAAGTGTTGGATATATCGACACATACTAAATTAAAAAGTTATTTAATAAAAAATATCAAACTTCAAGAACAGAGAAGAAAAGATGAATTGAAGATGGAAATTGTAATTTTTTTAAAAAAATGAAAACTGCAATATATTCAAAATTACGAGGCCACGAACCTCGTAATTTTGAATCAGGGTCAAGTGACGAGGACGAGACCTGAGCTGGCACCTCCCTCTCCTAACTTCCAGACCACACCAACGGGAGGTCGTTTGAGCCTCGACATATTTAACCTGTATCGGCCCCCCTCTGCGTTACAGATCTTCAGCGGTACAAGTCTCGAATTCATTACTTGAGTCCGTTACCTTGACCACTAGGCTACCGCGGCCACCTAAATTTGCTGAAGACAATACAACTGCAGTAAAAACTATATATTATCACTTTTAATCGCAAGCACAGATAGAAAACCATTTACTGAAGAAGAATGTATTAGTGAATGCTTAACTAAAGCTGAAGAATTACCGTATATACTCGAATTTAAATCCCGCTTTTTTTCCAACGTTAATGCTGCCGAAAATCGGGTGTGGTTTAGAATCGAAGGGAAAGAAATTTGTTGAATGGGGTATTTAGAGCAATTACGGGGTCCCGTATGTAATTAAAAGTTCGTCATACTGATAAAAAAACAAATAATTCACTTATTAGTTCTTTAAAATTTATTTTAATTTCGTAAAATTTGATATTGATAAAAATTTTATACTATTTTTCATTTTTCACAAAAACTTGTTGAGATTTTGGGGTGCAGCTTAGTTTCGAATAAATACGATATGTCCAGTACAAGTAAATTTTAAGTGTAATTTAAATTGAAATTCCGTAGCCAGCAGAGGTGATGAAATAATCGAGAATTATAGTCGAGTCATGTGTTTTATGCGTAATACATTATTTTGATGCACTCTTTTTGGAAATCTTCATGAAGTGTAAGTAATCCTTGAAAAAGTGGGTTTGTCTTGAAACTGATAGAGCACTTACCATGACCAGTATTATTAAAGGAGTTGCCAGATTAAAAGAAACAAGCAAAAAACAGCATCGTAATAGTAATTTTGATCATTTGCATTGTATTATTTCATAGCAAGTACTGTTCTTGGGCATGTACTTGGATATACTGGACATGTTTTAAAATAGTCAGTAAAATTGTAAACTATATTCGAGCATGTAGAATTTGGCATCGTCAATTTGCTTCATTTCTGGATGATATAGAATGTGAATTTATATAGGTCAAACATATTACATATGAGCTTAATAGATTTTGATTCATAAAATGTTAAAACAATTTTTTTAAGTTGCTGGATGAAATCATTTTCTTGGAAATAAAAATTATGAAAGTGCTGAATTAAAAGATGAACATTGGGTAAAGCACCTGACTTTCTCAGTTGATCTTACAAGTCAACTTAACTTAAACTTCAAGTCAAAAATCTTTTTGCTACAATGCTAATTGATAATATTAACGCTTTTAAACAAAAATTATTACAAACAGCAAGAGAAAACTTGTCTCGCCTTGAAAGCTTTAAAAAAAATCTATTTATTAAATCCATTCAATTAAAATTTACAGAATAGTCTCACGAAATTAAATTGTTAGAAATGGAATTCGATCGAATGTTTTCTGATTTTAAAAATTTTGAATTACTATTCCGTTTCTTAACTTCGCCTCTATCTATCCATATTGTAATTATTGAGGCAAAGTTATAAATGGAATTAATTGAAATCTATTGTGATTCTTTGCTGAAACAAAAATGTTTTGAAGTGGGAACTCTAGATGTTTATACATAATCAACATTTTTTTAAAAATTACATCAGTTCAATATGTTCAACCAAATTTTGACGACTTGCTTTGAGAAAATAAAAACAATATTAACATTAAATTGTATTTTGTATAATAACTTTAATTTTTATTATAAAACAATATAAAACATGCATAGTTTAAAAACAAATGAAATATTAAATGATTATGCATGCATACAATATAATACATTGAGTTTTATAAATATAGAATATAATGATTCTAAAAATCCGGTTTTATTAAATTTTTGAACATTAGAAACATGCGGCCCTCAACTTAATGTAAAATAGCTCATGTGGCGCCTGATATCAAATGACTTTGACATGCCTGTGTTATACCAAGCGTCGGTAACATATGGCACGCGGGACAATTTTCAGAGCATCTACAAACTTATGAAATAACTATCTCATAAAAAAATAGAATGAATGCATCTAACGCATTTTTATTTAAAGCTATACCTTGTATTTAATTCTTTGCCATAAAACAAAGAGACACGAGAAGATCAAATCTAATTTTGTATCGGATTTAAAGAAAAATAACTGATTTAGCTTTTTCGAGAATGAATGGGACTGTTACAAATTTGTGTTTTAAAACGTTACAGCTAAAAACACGACACCCGTGTTGCTTATTCGAAATGTGAAAGACAGAATAATCATTAAAGAAGGCAATTTTATATAGCTGTATTTCATTCTCAATTAAATCTTCAAATCACTTTAATCTCGCTTCGAAAATTTGAATCGGTCAGTTCTTATTTTTAGTTTCCTAAAATTGATTAAATTTTAATCGAAAGCTAATTTAAATTGTTGGATATCGATGCCGAAGTGCATCTGCATAGAAGATTTATCAGTGTGAACATGTTAGAAGAGGAAAGTTTTATATTAAATAATTACAGAAATTAAGAGTTATGTGAATAAATGTGTCGATAATTACTTGAACGAGTAATATAGATGTGATGGTGTAATTAGAACAGTTAAGTGTTAGCTCAGTTATATTGTCCTTTTCAAAATTATCAGTCTTCTCATGTTGACTCAAAATGTAACATTAATTAACACACTATCAATTAATACTCTATATATAAGATGAATGACTTTAAGACTAATTAATAACATTCTATGGAAGACTGGTTCTGTAATTCTAAGCTCTTGGGTGAGAAAATAATAACAGCTGCATTCCAGTTCAAAAATAAAATGATTAATTCTTTCTAATAAAAGGATAGAAATAATGATTAATTCTTCATATAATTTAAGCCAATCGGACCGCCATGTGTACATAAACGTATCACAATTTCGATCGAGCAGGTAAGATTTCGCCGGTCATGAATTTATCAGCAATTCGGAATCTAAATGTGACACCAATAGTAGTCATACCATATAGTAGTCAATCAATGACTACTATAAATAGTAGTCATTGATTGGTAATGTTAATTATAATGAGAAATAGAGTAGATTTTTTTTCTTCTTTTAATATGTGGTCATGGAGTTAGGGATTTTTAAAGTATGATCACAAAGATCGACTGATTATTGAAATATTAAAAAAAAAAAAAAAAAAACTTCTTTTTTCCTTAAATTAAATAAAACCAGGATTTTACAGTTACAATTTTATGACTACAATGAAAAGAGTACACTTTCCTACTCTAATTGATCATGTATCTTCTTTTCTTCTCGATTTTGGAGATAAAGATTAACAATTTCACTTTAATGCACGAACTATCAATTAAAGTTAATAATGCCTCGAGTTACGATAGTTTTAAAAGTTTAATATCCATTTTGCAATATTCATTCAGTGCTAGGTTTAATGACTTTGAAGACAGTAGTAAAAAAAAAAAAAAAACCATAAAAAAAATTTGATATTTTCATACATTTTTTTCCATGATTTCTCGGCAAAACGTTTATTGTTACCCACCTGACATCCAAGTCGGAAATATTGATCTACAGCTCTATACTACATAAAAAAGCAAAAATATAAGGAACTTATTTGAACTGCAAAGAATCCGAATTATGTTAAATTTTGAAAAGTTGTACGAGCAAGCAATTTCCAAATTTACTCGATTTGGCTGTCAGATATTGTTGTAGGTTTGGATCAATATGTTTTGAACAAATGTTTTTTGTTATGAATATAATAAAATCAAAATATAACTCAAAATTTACTGATATACACCTAAAAAACAACATAATTTTGTTAGCATCTCCTAATACTAATCTTAATATTAATGAGTTGGTTATAAAAAAAAGACTACAAATTCAAAAGCCACTTTGAAAAAGTACTGACTGCTTAGTAATTATTTAGAACTAGATGTCTCAAATTACTTATTTTTTATAGCTAACCTAATTAATTTGTGAACCTGTAAAAAGTTAATTAACTATAAAACTTAAGTTTGTACTTTTGTCTTATTTATTATATTATCTTTGAATTCCACTCTTAGATTTACATAAAAATGCACTATTTGCGTAAAAATTCCATAATAAGCCTACAAGTAACATTTTTTCACCTTTTCCTGTTGTTTTGTTTGTTGGAAAAGTTACAAGTGGCCAGGGCCGCCGCGTGGGGGTGGCAAAATTGTTCACCGCACAAGGGCGCCTGGGGCAGGGGCGCCAAAATTTATAGTACCTATAGTTTTTTTAATTTAATGTTACTTACATAAAAGTTGTTGATAAAAAAGTTGCAATTCTGCATGTTTTATATTTCTTAGCAATAAAACAAGATTCTATTTTTTTATATTTTAATTTAATTTTGTTTTCGTTTCTGCGGATTGTTTTCGTCTGTGTAAAACAAAATTTGATTTTCGATATCAACAATAAAAACACGTTCCGTGTGGAGTTCGCGCTATTATACGGAACGTGTTCAAAATCTAAGAATTTGTAACATGTAACAACAGAAATTGGGAATGATTTGTATCATGAATTGGTATCTCTTTTTGGTATCATGAATTCCTTTAGATTCTAAGCAGGATATCTATACACAAGGGCAGTCGAATTTGCGATTTCTTCCAAATTTAAGATATAAATATAAAATGTTGCAACATAACTGTAATCGTCGCAATTCAGTTGAAAGTAATTTCAAATTTGTAGGGATTTCACCTAAATTCTTTTCGTTGTTTGTTCAGTGTTGCGAACTTTACTTATTGAAAAGTTCTTGTTATTTTCAATATTTTCATTTTTTTTTTTTACAGACTGTTATTTGAAAATAAACCTCAAGTTCCATGAAAAATCTTACCATACTTATTATTACATCTTAAAAACCTACACAAGAAGCAATTCCTTCCTAGTTAAATTCTATTTTTAATAACAATATGATTCATAATAAGCTAGTTTCCTGTTTCAATATTTCGCAATCTTCTCGTATGATGTAATTTTGTCTCCCTCCTCTGCTCTTTTGCAGATATGTTTTTTTTTAAAAATAATTATAATAATATTGTATTAAATTTTCTTGTTCATGCATATTTTTGTATCATTTCCTGTCTATCTCAGTGGACCATTTTGTAGCTCTAAGCCATCTGTTGGATGTGAGTTCGATCCTCCAGAATAAATTAATAGCTAGGGATTCTCCAAGGACGTTTTATAGCGTAGCATTTCGTTTCTACATCCTTTTAACGTCAGTAAATACTCGAGAACATACAAATCCTATTAGATAAATTATGAAATTAAAATTATAGATTAAAAAAAAAAAGAAAGAAACCAAGTGGGGTGCGTTTAAGCTCAAACAACGCCAAGAAAGAGAAGACAGTAAGTAAAAATTGTAGCTTTGTATATATTTAAAATATTCCCATATTTTTATACTTGATAGAATTCACCCAAGATAGAGCCCTCATTTTTTTTTTGTTTTTTTTTTTTTGCACCAGGGCTTTTAAAAATACTTAGCTACGCCACTACCTTCCGGAAATAACTTTTTTTCAACGAGAGAGAGTTAACGCAATTTTAAATCAGTAATTTCTTCAATTTTACTTCATTTCTTTAAAACTGCAAATGCTAGTTATGAATTTACTTTTGATTTATTTTGTATTTTCCCTTGAGACTTAAAAAAAATGTACAAACCTTTTTATCATATTAAAATAAAATCAAAACATACATTTATTATTTGCTTTCCTTTACAAAAGAGGCAGTGAAAATAATGTCCAGCGAAATGAAATCTAATTAAAAATATTTTTTATTTTGTAAATTTTCCGTGTTACATCATCTAATTTTAAGATTTTTGTCTATATATATATATATATTTCAATGGACTTTTATAGTACTTTTATGTTGATTAATATGCATCAATACTTGTTTTCTTTGCTTGAATACATCTTCCAAAAACACACTTTTCTATGGAAGAACAGTTTTATGAAGTTTAATTATTAGTGTAAACACAGAGAGAGAGAGAGGAAATTCCAAAAAGTAGTATTTAAGGTAGTACTGGTATTGAGGGTTTTTTCACGAACTTCAAAAGTTTAATTCCTAGCATTGATATTTTGACACTGGTGGCACTTTTGCACTGAGCTATATAGAAATAAAAATAAATAAATATATAATATCTATAATATTTCTTGATTTTTGAAGAAATGAGAAATGTTAATGCCTGTGTGTAAAATTGATTTAAATAATATAAAAAAATATTAATTGGAGCATGACAGTCTTAACGCGACTGTTTCTGGGATGGGGGACCTTTTTCCTGGAAGCTCATATCAAGTAGGTGTCTGATACTTTCGATATCTTGTTTCACTAACAACTGGTTCTTTCTTGAAAATATACCGATTTCCAGTCTAGAATTCACTTTACTTTATAAATTCTCTAAATTTTTCTTTATAAAAAAATAATGAAAATAAATGCAGTAAAATATTTTTGATTCAAGTGATACTACAGAAAACTATCTTTCAGAAACAGAACGATTTGCTTTCATAATAAATTAGGAAACAAAAGTTGATTGTAAATTAATGTTTACAACATGTGTACATGATAGAAAGGCTGGTTAATATGAAATTTTTTGTCTTAATTTTGTAGAATTATTCTTTGTTGAAAATTTCATTTACCTTTTTGTACAACGTTTGTGATGTGATTTATATTTGCACAATTCATCATATTCTGAATTTAACTCTGTATATGTCTTGTATCCTACAAAGATTTAAAAATTCAAATTTATCATAACCAGATTATTCACTGAACATTTGGTTACTGAAATACACACATTTGTGTTAAAATTATTCTTACTTTTTGAGAAATGTATTACTCTGGAATACCCTACTCATATCGTAAAGCATTTGAAATTTACTTCAGATCACAAAAAAAAAAAGGGGGGGGGGAGTTTTTTTTTTTTCATTTTTGAGAATTTTTTATTTTATGTACACGATATTTTATTTTTTCATAGCTGTAGAGTATCATTGGAAAAAAAATCAACTGATATACAACAGTTCTTCGAACATTCTACAATTTTAATATCTTAAATATAAGCCAATATAAAACAAAAAAGAAAAAACTACAAAAAATTGTTAATGAGCTTTATGTATGTTATGGAACAGTACGTGATGTACATTAACTTTTACGAAAAAAAAATTCATGTCAAGCATTATATCTGCACAATATTATTTTTTTTTAAAAAAAGAGTTAAATAACAGTTCTTAAAAAATGATACTATCTTTTGTAAGGTATGCATACGATGTAACTTTTCAAACATACAAAGATCAAAAAATATTCTTACATAAGTATTATTGCAAAAATTTTCATTAAATTTGTAAATTTTTTATGCAGTAACCTACAAACATTGCCAAACAATTCAACCAAATGACAAAGAAATTGTAAAATTAAAATTTTAGATATTCCTCTAACAATTAAACTGAAGGGAATTTTAATGAATTGTAATCAGAATTTGTTTTAAATATTCACAGTAATCAGGTTGTTTTGTAATTATTAAAAATTTCTATGTAAACATTAATTTACAGGCAGAAAATTTGCAAGTTTATAGAAGAGAGTAGCTGAGTACCTGTAACACAATATATATTTTGTAGAGTTTAAATAACATTTGTATTGAGTTATGAAATAAAAAACAGTACGCGTCAGCACCATAGCTTAGAACAGAGGATCTCAAACTTGTCATGTTTTTCGATCTGGGTCCTTGCTTACTTAATATTGAATTTTTGCAAATTCATGAACTTCAAATGTGTTTTGGATAGTTGGTATACTGTGGTAGCTGCTGCTATTTTAAAAAACACTCTTACTTTTCTATCTGTAGTGAAGTGTTGTATGAAAAACTAAAAAATACATGTTAATTTTAAACATTTATTAGATAAAAGTTAAAATTTAGTACCTGTTACATAGAATAAGAGAGTAAAAACAAAGGCTTTTATGACGCTTTAGTTACAAATTGTTAATAACTATAATAAATTTAGTTAGGTTTTACCTTAAACCTCCTCGGTTAGTAACGTCCAGTCTAACAAATTAAGAAAAACTTTTATCTTTCTTAACAAAATAATTCAAAAAGCACCTTTTTATTTATCTCTATAAATCCCAGATAAATCTTACCTTTAATTGGGCAGAATTTGATATATCTATTTCTGATGTACAATTTCAATTTCCAAATAATAAAAAAAAATTCTAATAATTATAGCTTTTTCATTAAATGTTTATAATTATTATGTACCTGAGATGTGTGTGTTTTCAATATTTCAATTGCTTATAACAAATGCCTTTCAGTAATTTGTATTAATATTGGTTTAATTTACTTAAATATTTTGAATCAGCAGAAAGAAGAAAAAATTTCACACTAAATTCAGAAAAATAATTTTTCTGAAAAAAAATATTGTTTCTAAGTTTTCAGTTAAATTAGCTTCTTTACCTGAATTTTTATTTAGTTGCAAATGACATAAATGGGCTTTCGACTTTCAAATAGTATATTGAAAGAAAGTCATACCATACATTTTGTAAATGAAATGAAAATTAAAATTTTTTTTATTTAGTGCAATAAATATTTTTTTAGAAACATGTTCTCAAAAAAATTAACGGATACTAAAAATGTTAATGAGAAGGACATTGATGGATTAAATTTTTTTGAAAAAATAAAATCTTTGCTATGTTTTACCAAAGAGGATATGTCACCTATTGATGTTTTGAATTATATTTATGAAAACAATCTTATCGGTACATTTCCAAATATTGCAATAGATTTACGGATTTCTTTAACCCTGCCAGTTTCGGTGGCTTCTGGAGAACGAAGTTTTTCAAAGCTTAAAATTAAAAAAAAACTACATGCGATCTACTATGGCGCAGGAGAGATTATCGGACATGTCAATTATATCCATAGAGAGCGAAATTTTGGAGGAAATTATGGATTTATAAAGGAATTGATAGGAGCATTTGTAGCTGCTAAAGCTAGGAGAATCAATATTTGAATATATTTTCTAATTTTTATATTTTACTTTAAAAATTTTATATCATTTTTGCTTTGTTTTGTTTTTTAAAATTTATGTAATAATAAAAAAAAAAAAGAAATAATAAGACAAACGTGTTTTAATATTATAATTTTAAAGCTTTTCAGTTCGAAAGTCAAATTTCGAATACTATAAATGAGTATTTCACATTTTATTTGCAGCACTTTATAAGAGCGCAACAGAACCCCATAAAGGGGCGCCGAATTTCAACTTGAACAAGGGCGCTTAATACCCACGCGGCGGCCCTGCAAGTGGCCCACCTAACTTTTAATCATATAGTGGCACTCTTCCCAAAAAGGTTGGTCACCCCTGCCTTAGACATATGGTTCTGCCTCTCCGTCTTCAAGAAAAAACAGATACCATCTCTTTACCATTGTCCAAGATTCCGCGAAGTCTGAGTAAAGAACATTCTCTCCCCTTCCCCCCTCGTTTCCTGTGGGACGGGGGGGGGGAGGGATACAGTGTTTATGAGCAAAATGACAAGCCGAAAAGGCTTTACGAGCTGAAGGTTCTCTTTGGATGTTTACATTAAGAGTGTCGAAATTTACAATGCTTTCCAGCGTTTTATATTTCTTTGGGAAAGTTTAAAATCTTTGTATTAACAACCCATATAGGAGACCGGCTTTGCGAAAACGGAAAATTAAATTTTTAATTTTTAAAACATTTTTTTGGTTATTTTTCAGTTAAAGTAAAATTTTAATTTTTTTTCGTACTTTAATTGTTGATTGTATATTAATTTTATTTTCATATTTTGAAGAAAAATAATTTAAACTTGGATCCTTAATGGGTTAATGATAGTTCAAATGGTTAGTTTGAATTTGGTATCAAAGCTATTAGAGAGAAATGTTATCTCAGGTGTCGTTCTTAAATGCAACCTATGTATCGATTGAGTAAGATTAATAAGATTTAATAACGTTTTAGGGGAATCTTGTTCTGAAGCCTTAAACTTTTGTTGGGTTATCTTGGTCCCTCTTAGGTAAGAAAAAAAATAACAGCATCCTCATTTCAATTTACAAATAGAAGAAAAACATAAATATAAATATATATATATTTGTTTTCTTATAACTTAGGCCAATCTTACCACTATGTGTTAATAAACATATTACACATTCTATCAAGTAGATCAAGATTGCACCTTTTTTTTTTTTTGCATGGCTTTATCAGGAATTCCATGATTTGAATACAACACTATAGTATTTATTGATTTGAAATGTTCACTTTTATGAGAACGAAAAGTAGAGTTTTAATTCTTTTATACATATATATACGCATAAAAGAATATATATATATAATAATGGGAAGTAGTGTACACAGATTATTTTTATTACGGGGGTTATATTTTTAAAAAAAAACATAGACGAAAACACCAAGACTTAATCTCTTCATGCTAAAATTAAAAATTTATTCGTCTTTGGGTGGGGTTTGCATCCCATCCTTCTGTACTCCTCTTATAATGGAATTTCTGATTAGAAGTATGATCAGGTTGTCTGATTATTCAAATATAAAAAAGGAATAAAAATCTGTAACTCTCTCTCTCTCCCTCTTCCATGTTTTTATTTTTCTTCCATTAAACAAAATAGAACTACTCCACACACACACACACATTTATAAATCAACAATAATCATTTACCATATGCTACAGAAGAACGCATTAAAAATGTATGGAAAAAAAAGTATCAGTATATGATTTTTATGCAACTGCCAGGAATCACTTTATTCATAGTATTTTACTAAAGATAGAAAATAAAAATTTAAGCATAGGCTTTATTTATAGTTTAGTTTATAATAGCTAAAAATTTTGTAGTAAATTTAATTCTAAAAATAAAAAGGAAATAGATTATTGGACAAATCAGTTTAAAATGTCAATAAATATGTCTTTCACACATAAAAAAAAATCACCTGATTACATAACAGAAATTAAGATAATATTTTCACATTTTAAAATAACACTTACCATGAACAGATTTAATTAAAGTACTTTCATCTACAAAATGTGCTTTAATATACCAATATATATTATAAAAAACATCAATTTTCTCTGCTTGTAATTAACCTTTTTATATCTTACATAAGGATAAAAGTCGAAATACGTAATTCATTTTCAAAGTATTATTAATCACAGTAAACGGGTTATTAAAAAATTATATAACAATCTTTTTTTATTTGTAATTAAGTTTCTTATTTACTAAGCTCAAATATATATTTCTTCTGCAAAATTAAATTCACTAAAAATTTTGATTTAGGTGAATGAAAAAAAAAACAGATTTTTATTTTTTACAGTGAAAATTAGATACGTAAGGGAATTTCACTATTATACTCAAGACATGGAAGAAAAAACTGCCTGAAAAACAATCTCCCAAATAGAGAAAAATCTCTTGTTTCAATGAACCACTAGGGCATAGAAAAATGCTATAACGCCAAACCAGGCAACCCAGAATAATGACGTCATTGCACATCTACCAATGACAAGCAACCTCTTTTCCTTTGACCGTGCCGAAAAGGAACACCCAAGTCGTGAGTAACTCAAAAAGTTCTCTCTATTTAACGTCATACAGCAATTTCGACAACAAAGGACTCCGTTCATTGCGTTGCCACATCTTAAAGACAAATTTACATTTCTTTTACCTGTGTGGTGCCAGAGAAATATATAGATACAGGAAACCTATCCTTTTTAACAGCTTTTAGCCCCTTCACGTTTTATGAAATTATAGAGCTAATATAAAACAGAACTACAATAGTAACATGATAGATATAAAAAGTTATTTTTACTAACCACACAACTAAATCAGTATCAGCAGGAAAAGTACAACTCAACTCAATCGCATTTAAATGGACGCGAAAGCAGAGAGATGTTATAATTCTCCAACTTAGCTCGGAGAGCGATTTTCGATTGCAAACCCAAAAAATTATCGTAATCAAAGCATAAATGACAAGTTTCACATAATTACGCTTTTAGAAACAATTAACTGCATTCAATTAAAATTCTTTTAAAAAAATGGTACCTTTTTTTTAAACATGTTATAACTGTTTTTGAATCAATAGTTTCATGCTCAAGTCATATCACAGGTTGGAAATTCGATTTCACCAATTGTTTGGTGCAATGAAGGTTGCTGCATGATCCATGATGCTGAGCTCAGTGCCGGTTTGTGCATCGGGCACCGGATAAGCAGGACTTAACCAGATTTTCTGGTTATAAATTTCGATTCTTTAGTGCCAAGGGAGCCTGTAGATCAGGCATGTCAAACTCATTTGATATCACCCACATGAACTATTTTATATTAAGTTGAGGGCCGCATGTTCTCAATGTTCAAAAAATTAATAAAATAGGATTTTTAAAATGATTATATTCTTATTTATAAAACTCAATGTATTATATACTATACATACATAATCGTTTATAATATTTCCTTTTATTTTTTGAACTATACGTGTTTTATAAAAAAATAAACAAAAGTTATAATATGAAATTTTATTTTATATTTCTTTTAGATGAAATATATTTCTTTTAGAAGTTTTCTCTCAATGCAAGTCATCAAAACTTGGTTGAACATATTGAGCTGATGTAATTTTTAAAAAAATGATGATAAATGTTTATCATTTAATCTTGACCTTTCAGAATTTTTGTTATTTTTTATGAGTTTATTGCATAAATAAATGCTTCCAAACACAGCCATTCATTATACGCGTAACAAATGATAACATTTTAAGAATCCGATCTACAGATGAATATGTGTTGAAAATTTTAGAGCTTTAACTTCAAAACATTTTTGCTTGAACAAAGAATCACAATAGATTTCAATTAATTCTATTTGTAACTTTTCATCAACAATTTCAATATCGACAGATAGAGGTGAAGTTAAGAAATGAAATTGGTAATTCAAAACTTTTTAAATTTAGAAAATATTCGATCGAATTCCATCTTTAACAATTAAATTTGGTGAGAATGTTCTGTAAATTTTAATTTAAGCGATTTAATCAATAGATTTTGAAAGCTTTCAAAGAGAGATGCTTTCTCTTTGTAATAATTTGTCTGTAATAATTTTTGTTTGAAAGCTTTAATATCAATTAGCATTGTAACAAAAGGATTTTTGCCTTGAAGCTTAAGTTAAGTTGATTTGTAAGATTAACTGAGAAAGCCATTCCTTCAGCATCATTTTCTTCTTTCATCTTTTAATTCAGCATCTTTTTCTTCTTTCATATATTCTCATCTTTCAATTCAGAACACTCATAATTTCTTCTTTGTTTCCAAGACAATAATGATTCCCTCGAGAAAATTAAACAAGCGTTTTAACACTTTATGACTCGAAATCCATTTTCGTATAATATGGTTGACCGATAAATTCCCATTCTTTATCTTCCAGAAATGAAGCAAATCGATGTTGCTAAAGTCTACATGCTCAAATATAGTTTTCAATTTTACTGACTACTTTAAAACAAGTCCAATATATCATAGTTCATGTCCAAGAACAGTACTTGCAAGGAAATAATATAATGAAAATATTTAAAATTATCATTACCCTGTTGTTTGCTTGTTTCTTTTAATTTCGCGAACCCGGGGTACCCTAGTGATCCTTCTCTATTTTCGACCCTCTTTCTTGTCATTCAATTCATTCTTTCTTTCTCACTTCCCGTCTAGACCACAGATATTAAAACAAATGTTTGGCGCAGTATAGCCGAAATCGGCTCTTGCGCCAATAAACCCCAAAATCACTCTATTAATTTCGTTGCTCCTTTCGTAATACTGGTCACGGTAGGAGCGCTATCAGTTGCAAGACGAACCAACTCCCCCCCAAAGGAACACTTCGTCTAAAAAATTCTTTAAATGAATCAAAAATATGTATGATGCATAATACATGACTCGACTAAAATTCTCGACTATTTCATCACCTCTGCTGGTTACAGAAACTTACACTTAATTGTTTTTTTTAACTGTGTTAGACATAATACCGTATTTACTCGAATCTAAGCCGCCATCAATTCTAAGCAGCACCCCAAATTCTCAACAAAATTTTGTGAAAATCGAAAAATAGTGTAAGAGGGTATATCGGTATCAAATTTTACGAAATTAAAATAAATTTAAAATGAGAACTAATAAGAAAAGAATAATTAGTTTTTTTATCAGTATTATAAACTTTTAACTACATACATGCCCCGTAATTGCTCTAAATACCTCCTCCAACAAATTTCTTTCCCTTCGATTTTAACTAGTTTTTACTGCAGTTATATTGTCTTCAAAAAATTTAGGTGACTGCGATCACACAAACTAACTAACTCGAGTCATGAGTTTGAGCTGTGTACCAATGAAGCCGATGCACGTTAAATATGTCGAGGCTAAAAAGTCCTCCCGTGGTGTCGTGTGGAAGTTAGAAAAGGGGGTGCCAGCTCAGGTGTCGACCACGTCACTTGACCATGGTCCGTCGCCAAACGCTCTCGAGTAGCTGAACAGTGAGACGTTAATTTTCCCTCTCCCTCACTCAACAAATGCAGTGAATACATATTTTTAAAAAAATTTTTAAGAGTTGATTTCAATTCCGACAACCCGTCGTCACAAAGTTTTGCAATATATTTGTCATAGTTTTGTATTTGTGTCATCGTGCCTTTTAAAATTATATCCCATAGCAACTGAATTACAGTTTTTACATGCCAGGTACAATATTTTATTTTTGCTTTGGGCATAAAAATATTCCATTTCCTATTTTTCTTGAAAATTAAAGTGTTTATTTTTTCTTACTTTGTTCCTAAAGTTTGTGATTATGTTTTTACTAAATAACTTTTTATTTTAATATGAATAAAAGCCCAAATCCACTTTCATTCACAAACTATTGAGTAAACACTACATTTTGTCTTGACCATCTTATGGATTTTAAAAAATAATATTCCAACTACTTCTATCAAAGAGATATAAAAGTCGCACACACAATGAATTGTAGTGGAATCAATAACAAATAATATTCATAAATGCATTTAAAAATTAATTTATTATAATTATATTAAATGAAAAATTTTTTCTTACAAAATTTTAAAAATAATTTTCACTTAAATGCTATTTCTATAATTAAATAGTATGTTTTTAAAAACAAGAATAGATAACAGGTTAATATGCTGTAAATTTTTAAAAGTTTATCGGAAATAAATTTCAAAATAAAAACCTTAAATATTGATTTTATAAAATGTAACAAATTTTGGAAAATGTCTCTGCGGGCCGCAAGTGGTCCGCGTTTTTGACATGCCTGCTGTAGATCTTCTGCGCCCAGGGCCCGAAATGAGCTTAAATCGGCACTGGCTGAGCTATAAAACTTCAGTGGTGTGGTGAGAGAATCCGGTTTTTCATCTCTTTTTAATCGAACGAATGGAGCACACTCTAGGCATTTTCTTAGAAATATGTAAATTATTTATAATATTTATAAGAATATGCTTTAAAAAATTGATGTGGTCGGATATGTGTTACTAAATCTGCACGAGCTATCGGATTTTTAATTAAAAAATTCCATGAAATTTATATTTTTACTGATTCATTCATTTTGAAAATAAAATAAAAAAACACCACTGCAATGTTTAAATAAACCTATGCTGTTGAAAACTGTGCATTTTTAGGCAGTCTGATGTTAAGCATGAAATATAAGGTAATTATGAATGCTTTTGTATTTTTAGCAGAGAAACTGTAAAAATGGTTCATACTAATTTGTTGAATACCAGAAGACATCACCTCTCTACCAAAATACATGAAGCATGTCATGCTATAGGATGCTTCTACAGAGAAGGTTAAAAATCTGCTTATAAACATCAGTCCAAGAATGTTTGCATCATGACTTCATAATTAAAAGAGAAATGATTGTTAGTATTTGCAGCTATCAGATATTCAGGACAATAAACATGTAACCTCTTGAGAAATATGAAACAGTGAAAAGGGAAAAACTTTTTTAAAAAAAGAAATTTTTTGTTTTGTTTTTTTTCTTGGAAAAGGGGGATGATGAAGTAATTCTCTTTGAGTACACAAGTCAGCCTGCAGTTTAGTTTAAACTGAAAGATGTCACACTAGCCGTGCGTTAACTATTTTTGAATATCACTTAAAATTAATCTATGAAAAGGATATTTAAAATCTGTCTATAATATTTTAATGTATTTGCTAATATATAATTCATGGCTTGGAATAGTATGCAGGATTTTACAATTATAGTTACATTCATTTTCAATGTATAATGTCTGCACGAACTGTGTGATTATGTATATTAAAGATGAATTTTTTCACATTTTAAACTTATCCTTCACATATTTTTTTTATTGGAAATGTAAACACTATCCCAAATTTATTTAATCTATGTTCTCTTTTGAGCTGCATCAACAATATAATGCAAGTCAATTAGTGCCACAGAAAAGAAATCAATAAATTTTATTTTCTTCAATTTTTTATTAAAATAAATACATATCTTAATAATAAGTATAATACAACTGAAAATTTATGCTGTTTTTCCCCCAATTATAATAACATTTCAAAAACCTAGATGAGAAATGACAAAAATAAATGAAATTTCACCAAATCACTGTCAAGAGCTTATTACAGAACTCATTCAGCAAGCTAAATTCATAAATATTATTTGATATAATATTTATTAATATTAAATGAATTTTAATATGGAATATTCTATAATCCCAGTTTGAAAATTAAATTATAAACACTTCTTTAAAAAAAATTTCACATCACAAATAATTTTAAACAACATTGGATATTATGGTAAATTTAGTGACTACAATAGTACACTGACTAGATAGATCTCAAAAAGTTTTGGCTCCATCTGCAAAGTTTCATAATTCGTAACACTTACAGGAGGAGAGAGGAAATAGGATAACATTTATAAATAGTTTTCATTGGTTATTATAGTAGCATTTATTGCTATTTCATTATATATATCAAGAAGAAAAAAAATTCATCATTACAGCTGCTTTAGATCTCTTTGGAACAATTCTAAATACATAAATTTATTTAATTCCTTGGAAATCTATGACAGATTACGTTCAAACACACGAGACTAAATATTTTCCAGCAATATCGAAATTAGTCATCTTTATGATGGATTTTCAGGTAAAATATTAACAAAACAATATTTTTTGAATTTCTCTGCTTCAGCAATTGCATGAAATGATAGTTCATACTTCAAGAAATTTTACACAGAAACAATTTCTATACTTTTAAATTTGTATAAGAACTACAATGATAGAAATTATAGTGAAATAGGGGATTCACACTGCCTAAAGGAGACAATCAAAAATATGAGCATGCATCTTTGAAAAAATAGTAATATTCCTAGGAAGAACATACATTGAGAAAGAGCATGAGTTTCTAGCAATATCTCATTGAAAAGAATTCCCCATAGGGACAAATATTAAAATTTTCTCAGGAAACTGAAAAAAGAAAACATTGTTTAAAACTAATACAATCTTTCAGACAAGATATATACATACTAAATTGCTTCAGCAATAGCAAAATTTGTGAATAAATTGTATCTCAGTGCACTTAAATCATACAATACATGGTTGTAAAACCTACTTTTAAAAGTAGAGCTACTTTTCCTTTTCCATTAAATAAAATATATTTTTAAAAGAATGAAATAATTTATAATGAAATAAGGGACAAAACTATGAATATCAATTTTCTGCTATTACGTAATCAATTTTTTCCCCCTAAAAAAAACGGATTATATTTTTAATTATTCTAAAAGGACTGTCTAGTTTCTCAGGCAGGAAAACTATTTTTCTTACTCTATATTTCGTATTCAAGATTTTTTAAGATATAAAACCCATTACTAGAGTGGTGAGAAAATGTTATTAAGCTTTAAAATCCAAATAAGTGAACAACTACATTTTTTTGATTACACATAAACTCGCAAAAATAGAAAACCACATAAACAGAAATAATTAGAAAAGCAAGAATAATATATTGTTGAAATTGAAATTTGGAATAAAAATTAATATTCGCCACAGCATCATTGATTTTACTGTGGATTCTTTTTGAAATTCCTAAACTTTTTTGTAAAGGCTTGTTTGTATATAAGGATAAAAATATTAAATATGCACACCATAAAAATTTTAAATTCAATACACAATTCCACATGATTATTAGTGCCTTCTAGGGGTAATATGAATAAACCCTTCTCTTGAAAAAAAAATTATTCCTCAATTTCCCTTATACTATGCATTTATAATTAAAAAAAAAGAGATTTAATGAGTATGTTAATGCACAAAATTAAAAGCCTTATATTTCCAAGCAATTCTAGTTGACAGAAACAGTACAAAAAACGCATTCTATTTACTTGTATTGTGCGTCGGCAGTACATAAGCTTAGAGATTTTGGATGTATTCAGATAATAAAGACAGAATAATGACCAAAAAAATAGGGATAAACTTGGAATATCTTGCTTCAGTTTAACTAAATGTAGTACATTTTGGAATTTATATTAGAAAAAATTATGGGATATTATTATCTTCTGGTATTGTGCAATGCATTTTAGCTTTTTGACATGGTCAAGCTACTTTCTTGTGTTCAGAAGGGCTATAACTTAATCAGTAAAATGCATGAATTTTGTGGTGAAATGTTAAAATATGGGAGAAAAATATAAACTCTGGATAAAAAGTTTTGAATTAAACCCGGGATTCCTCATTTCCTCAGCAACATTTTTGCAGAGCATAACAAAAATACTATTTTGCACTTAAAAAAGTGTTTGGCAAATGCCCTTTACACATATTTTGTCTAAAAAAGCACAATTACCACAAATGCAAAAAAATATAATTTAGAAAAAATACATTTCTTTTCACCTGCAATTGAGGGAAACAATCCAAGAAACACCTTTTATTGATTTGTAATGCCTCAAGGATACAAATTTAGAAGTAAAAAGGCTATAAAAATTAAACATAAAAACAAATGTGCAATATGAAATGCAAAGATGGGTAATTTCAATAGACCTAGAATTTGACAGTTTGTGTAAGAGAAAATGAAAACACATATCCCACTTACTAATTACAATGTATGTGTATCGCAAACTAATATTAAAAAGTAAGTTATATTAAAAAATGACATTGAAACTATTTTATTATAAATACAACACTTTTTTCTTATTGTCTTAAGATACCTATAACATGTAGATTTTTTTAAAAATATTATTTTAAGATATATTTTTATATCTGTGTGTGTGTGGAATGAGTTTCTTCAGAAACACCTCACAGTTTAAAGGTTCCTTAGATTGATAAAAGTTTGAAGACCACTGTACTACATTAATGAAATATATTTCCTAGAACTTCTAACTGAGAGAAGCTACACAAATTAGTCGCTCGATTCTCTTGTACTGCCTTTTGGAATATATATAAGCTTACAAATTTAGGATAAATCCAGAAAATACAGACAGAATAATTGCATAAAAAAATAGGGATAAACTTGAAATATCTTGCTTCAATGTAATTAAAAATAGTATGTTTGAAAATTAATTATAAATATATTAGGAAGCATCATTATCTTCTTGAAATATGCAACACATTATAGCTTTCTTAGGTGGACAAACAACTTTCTTTCATTCGACTGTTTATTAGGCAGCTTAATCACTCATAAAAGGCATGAAAATAGCAGTGATACTGAATTTAAAAATATTTAAAGAAGATATATTAAAATGCAGAAGAAAAAAATATTAACATTTGATAAAAAAAAAACTTTTGGATTGAACCTGGGATTCATTATTTCATCAGCATTTTTGTTTTCCATTGCATAATATGAATGCTACCATACAATAAAAAAAAGTGTTTGTCAAATGCCCTCCACATATATTTTATCTAAAAAAGAAGAATTAACATAAATATGAAAATATATAATTAGAAAAAATACATTTCACTTCACCTGAAATTACAGAAGGCTATTCCAGAAACACCTTTTATTGATTTGTAACATTTCAGTACTTAAAAATACAACTTTAGGAGTGATTCAAACATAACATTTCCTTAAATAGAAGGAAAGAAACATGAAATTTCCCTTTCAAATATATTTTAACAGCCAAAATTTTAAAAACATTCAGGATAAGGATTATATCTTTTCATTACAGTGCAGCTTCTCGCAATTCTCCGATGTCTTCAAATTACTTTTTCTCCCTCTTCTGAATTAGAATCCAAACCATTTGAATTATAAATAAAATACATCAAACCTGCAATAAATGTGTGATACTTAGTTTTAAATTTTGAAATTAATGACACT
>BMAO01029082.1:0-14869 GCA_019973975.1 Trichonephila clavata
TGAAATTTTGAAAAGCGCTACATGTATTCGCGATCAGCGTCGGACTTTACATCAGAAAATAGAGTTTGGTTGGAATGGGAGTTAGAAATTTTTTTTGTGTTTCATGACGTCTCCCCTGCCAAATATCCAAAAATGTGAAAATTTCTTATTGCAATAACTTTTGATCTAATTGAAATTTTGAAAAGCGCTACATGTATTCGCGATCAGCGTCGGACTTTACATCAGAAAAGAGTTTGGTTGGAAAGGAGTTAGAAATTTTTTCCCTGTTCATGACGTCTCCCCTGCCAAATATCCAAAAAATGTGAAATTTTTATTGCAATAACTTTTGATCTAATTGAAATTTTGAAAAGCGCTACATGTATTCGCGATCAGCGTCGGATTTTACATCAGAAAATAGAGTTTGGTTGGAATAGGAGTTAGAAAATTTTTTCCCTGTTCATGACGTCTCCCCTGCCAAATATCCAAAAAAATGTGAAAATTTTTATTGCAATAACTTTTGATCTAATTGAAATTTTGAAAAGCGCTACATGTATTCGCGATCAGCGTCGGATTTTACATCAGAAAATAGAGTTTGGTTGGAATAGGAGTTAGAAATTTTTTCCCTGTTCATGACGTCTCCCCTGCCAAATATCCAAAAATGTGAAAATTTCTTATTGCAATAACTTTTGATCTAATTGAAATTTTGAAAAGCGCTACATGTATTCGCGATCAGCGTCGGATTTTACATCAGAAAATAGAGTTTGGTTGGAATAGGAGTTAGAAATTTTTTCCCTGTTCATGACGTCTCCCCTGCCAAATATCCAAAAAATGTGAAAATTTCTTATTGCAATAACTTTTGATCTAATTGAAATTTTGAAAAGCGCTACATGTATTCGCGATCAGCGTCGGATTTTACATCAGAAAATAGAGTTTGGTTGGAATAGGAGTTAGAAATTTTTTCCCTGTTCATGACGTCTCCCCTGCCAAATATCCAAAAAATGTGAAAATTTCTTATTGCAATAACTTTTGATCTAATTGAAATTTTGAAAAGCGCTACATGTATTCGCGATCAGCGTCGGATTTTACATCAGAAAATTGAGTTTGGTTGGAATAGGAGTTAGAAATTTTTTCCCTGTTCATGACGTCTCCCCTGCCAAATATCCAAAAAATGTGAAAATTTTTATTGCAATAACTTTTGATCTAATTGAAATTTTGAAAAGCGCTACATGTATTCGCGATCAGCGTCGGATTTTACATCAGAAAATAGAGTTTGGTTGGAATAGGAGTTAGAAATTTTTTCGTGTGTTCATGACGTCTCCCTGCCAAATATCCAAAAAATGTGAAAAATTTCTTATTGCAATAACTTTTGATCTAATTGAAATTTTGAAAAGCGCTACATGTATTCGCGATCAGCGTCGGACTTTACATCAGAAAATAGAGTTTTGGTTGGCATAGGAGTTAGAAATTTTTTCCCTGTTCATGACGTCTCCCCTGCCAAATATCCAAAAAATGTGAAAATTTTTATTGCAATAACTTTTGATCTAATTGAAATTTTGAAAAGCGCTACATGTATTCGCGATCAGCGTCGGATTTACATCAGAAAATAGAGTTTGGTTGGAATAGGAGTTAGAAATTTTTCCCTGTTCATGACGTCTCCCCTGCCAAATATCCAAAAATGTGAAAATTTTTATTGCAATAACTTTTGATCTAATTGAAATTTTGAAAAGCGCTACATGTATTCGCGATCAGCGTCGGATTTTACATCAGAAAATAGAGTTTGGTTGGAATAGGAGTTAGAAATCATGACGTCTCCCCTCCCTGTTCATGACGTCTCCCCTGCCAAATATCCAAAAATGTGAAAATTTCTTATTGCAATAACTTTTGATCTAATTGAAATTTTGAAAAGCGCTACATGTATTCGCGATCAGCGTCGGATTTTACATCAGAAAATAGAGTTTGGTTGGAATAGGAGTTAGAAATTTTTCCCTGTTCATGACGTCTCCCCTGCCAAATATCCAAAAATGTGAAAATTTCTTATTGCAATAACTTTTGATCTAATTGAAATTTTGAAAAGCGCTACATGTATTCGCGATCAGCGTCGGATTTTACATCAGAAAATAGAGTTTGGTTGGAATAGGAGTTAGAAATTTTTCCCTGTTCATGACGTCTCCCCTGCCAAATATCCAAAAATGTGAAAATTTCTTATTGCAATAACTTTTGATCTAATTGAAATTTTGAAAAGCGCTACATGTATTCGCGATCAGCGTCGGATTTTACATCAGAAAATAGAGTTTGGTTGGAATAGGAGTTAGAAATTTTTTCCCTGTTCATGACGTCTCCCCTGCCAAATATCCAAAAAATGTGAAAATTTTTATTGCAATAACTTTTGATCTAATTGAAATTTTGAAAAGCGCTACATGTATTCGCGATCAGCGTCGGATTTACATCAGAAAATAGAGTTTGGTTGGAATAGGAGTTAGAAATTTTTCCCTGTTCATGACGTCTCCCCTGCCAAATATCCAAAAATGTGAAAATTTTTATTGCAATAACTTTTGATCTAATTGAAATTTTGAAAAGCGCTACATGTATTCGCGATCAGCGTCGGATTTTACATCAGAAAATAGAGTTTGGTTGGAATAGGAGTTAGAAATTTTTCCCTGTTCATGACGTCTCCCCTGCCAAATATCCAAAAATGTGAAAATTTCTTATTGCAATAACTTTTGATCTAATTGAAATTTTGAAAAGCGCTACATGTATTCGCGATCAGCGTCGGATTTTACATCAGAAAATAGAGTTTGGTTGGAATAGGAGTTAGAAATTTTTTCCCTGTTCATGACGTCTCCCCTGCCAAATATCCAAAAATGTGAAAATTTCTTATTGCAATAACTTTTGATCTAATTGAAATTTTGAAAAGCGCTACATGTATTCGCGATCAGCGTCGGATTTACATCAGAAAATAGAGTTTGGTTGGAATAGGAGTTAGAAATTTTTTCCCTGTTCATGACGTCTCCCCTGCCAAATATCCAAAAATGTGAAAATTTTTATTGCAATAACTTTTGATCTAATTGAAATTTTGAAAAGCGCTACATGTATTCGCGATCAGCGTCGGATTTACATCAGAAAATAGAGTTTGGTTGGAATAGGAGTTAGAAATTTTTCCCTGTTCATGACGTCTCCCCTGCCAAATATCCAAAAATGTGAAAATTTCTTATTGCAATAACTTTTGATCTAATTGAAATTTTGAAAAGCGCTACATGTATTCGCGATCAGCGTCGGATTTTACATCAGAAAATAGAGTTTGGTTGGAATAGGAGTTAGAAATTTTTCCCTGTTCATGACGTCTCCCCTGCCAAATATCCAAAAATGTGAAAATTTTATTGCAATAACTTTTGATCTAATTGAAATTTTGAAAAGCGCTACATGTATTCGCGATCAGCGTCGGATTTTACATCAGAAAATAGAGTTTGGTTGGAATAGGAGTTAGAAATTTTTCCCTGTTCATGACGTCTCCCCTGCCAAATATCCAAAAATGTGAAAATTTTTATTGCAATAACTTTTGATCTAATTGAAATTTTGAAAAGCGCTACATGTATTCGCGATCAGCGTCGGATTTTACATCAGAAAATAGAGTTTGGTTGGAATAGGAGTTAGAAATTTTTCCCTGTTCATGACGTCTCCCCTGCCAAATATCCAAAAATGTGAAAATTTTTATTGCAATAACTTTTGATCTAATTGAAATTTTGAAAAGCGCTACATGTATTCGCGATCAGCGTCGGATTTTACATCAGAAAATAGAGTTTGGTTGGAATAGGAGTTAGAAATTTTTCCCTGTTCATGACGTCTCCCCTGCCAAATATCCAAAAATGTGAAAATTTTTATTGCAATAACTTTTGATCTAATTGAAATTTTGAAAAGCGCTACATGTATTCGCGATCAGCGTCGGATTTTACATCAGAAAATAGAGTTTGGTTGGAATAGGAGTTAGAAATTTTTCCCTGTTCATGACGTCTCCCCTGCCAAATATCCAAAAATGTGAAAATTTCTTATTGCAATAACTTTTGATCTAATTGAAATTTTGAAAAGCGCTACATGTATTCGCGATCAGCGTCGGATTTTACATCAGAAAA
This sequence comes from Trichonephila clavata, assembly GCA_019973975.1. Classification (NCBI taxonomy): domain Eukaryota; kingdom Metazoa; phylum Arthropoda; class Arachnida; order Araneae; family Nephilidae; genus Trichonephila; species Trichonephila clavata. The sequence continues at coordinate 4,107 of BMAO01029082.1, forward strand.
TAGAGTTTGGTTGGAATAGGAGTTAGAAATTTTTCCCTGTTCATGACGTCTCCCCTGCCAAATATCCAAAAATGTGAAAATTTTTATTGCAATAACTTTTGATCTAATTGAAATTTTGAAAAGCGCTACATGTATTCGCGATCAGCGTCGGATTTTACATCAGAAAATAGAGTTTGGTTGGAATAGGAGTTAGAAATTTTTCCCTGTTCATGACGTCTCCCCTGCCAAATATCCAAAAATGTGAAAATTTTTATTGCAATAACTTTTGATCTAATTGAAATTTTGAAAAGCGCTACATGTATTCGCGATCAGCGTCGGATTTTACATCAGAAAATAGAGTTTGGTTGGAATAGGAGTTAGAAATTTTTCCCTGTTCATGACGTCTCCCCTGCCAAATATCCAAAAATGTGAAAATTTTTATTGCAATAACTTTTGATCTAATTGAAATTTTGAAAAGCGCTACATGTATTCGCGATCAGCGTCGGATTTTACATCAGAAAATAGAGTTTGGTTGGAATAGGAGTTAGAAATTTTTCCCTGTTCATGACGTCTCCCCTGCCAAATATCCAAAAATGTGAAAATTTTTATTGCAATAACTTTTGATCTAATTGAAATTTTGAAAAGCGCTACATGTATTCGCGATCAGCGTCGGATTTTACATCAGAAAATAGAGTTTGGTTGGAATAGGAGTTAGAAATTTTTCCCTGTTCATGACGTCTCCCCTGCCAAATATCCAAAAATGTGAAAATTTTTATTGCAATAACTTTTGATCTAATTGAAATTTTGAAAAGCGCTACATGTATTCGCGATCAGCGTCGGATTTTACATCAGAAAATAGAGTTTGGTTGGAATAGGAGTTAGAAATTTTTTCCCTGTTCATGACGTCTCCCCTGCCAAATATCCAAAAATGTGAAAATTTTTATTGCAATAACTTTTGATCTAATTGAAATTTTGAAAAGCGCTACATGTATTCGCGATCAGCGTCGGATTTTACATCAGAAAATAGAGTTTGGTTGGAATAGGAGTTAGAAATTTTTCCCTGTTCATGACGTCTCCCCTGCCAAATATCCAAAAATGTGAAAATTTTTATTGCAATAACTTTTGATCTAATTGAAATTTTGAAAAGCGCTACATGTATTCGCGATCAGCGTCGGATTTTACATCAGAAAATAGAGTTTGGTTGGAATAGGAGTTAGAAATTTTTCCCTGTTCATGACGTCTCCCCTGCCAAATATCCAAAAATGTGAAAATTTCTTATTGCAATAACTTTTGATCTAATTGAAATTTTGAAAAGCGCTACATGTATTCGCGATCAGCGTCGGATTTTACATCAGAAAATAGAGTTTGGTTGGAATAGGAGTTAGAAATTTTTCCCTGTTCATGACGTCTCCCCTGCCAAATATCCAAAAATGTGAAAATTTCTTATTGCAATAACTTTTGATCTAATTGAAATTTTGAAAAGCGCTACATGTATTCGCGATCAGCGTCGGATTTTACATCAGAAAATAGAGTTTGGTTGGAATAGGAGTTAGAAATTTTTCCCTGTTCATGACGTCTCCCCTGCCAAATATCCAAAAATGTGAAAATTTCTTATTGCAATAACTTTTGATCTAATTGAAATTTTGAAAAGCGCTACATGTATTCGCGATCAGCGTCGGATTTTACATCAGAAAATAGAGTTTGGTTGGAATAGGAGTTAGAAATTTTTCCCTGTTCATGACGTCTCCCCTGCCAAATATCCAAAAATGTGAAAATTTTTATTGCAATAACTTTTGATCTAATTGAAATTTTGAAAAGCGCTACATGTATTCGCGATCAGCGTCGGATTTTACATCAGAAAATAGAGTTTGGTTGGAATAGGAGTTAGAAATTTTTTCCCTGTTCATGACGTCTCCCCTGCCAAATATCCAAAAATGTGAAAATTTTTATTGCAATAACTTTTGATCTAATTGAAATTTTGAAAAGCGCTACATGTATTCGCGATCAGCGTCGGATTTTACATCAGAAAATAGAGTTTGGTTGGAATAGGAGTTAGAAATTTTTCCCTGTTCATGACGTCTCCCCTGCCAAATATCCAAAAATGTGAAAATTTCTTATTGCAATAACTTTTGATCTAATTGAAATTTTGAAAAGCGCTACATGTATTCGCGATCAGCGTCGGATTTTACATCAGAAAATAGAGTTTGGTTGGAATAGGAGTTAGAAATTTTTCCCTGTTCATGACGTCTCCCCTGCCAAATATCCAAAAATGTGAAAATTTTTATTGCAATAACTTTTGATCTAATTGAAATTTTGAAAAGCGCTACATGTATTCGCGATCAGCGTCGGATTTTACATCAGAAAATAGAGTTTGGTTGGAATAGGAGTTAGAAATTTTTCCCTGTTCATGACGTCTCCCCTGCCAAATATCCAAAAATGTGAAAATTTCTTATTGCAATAACTTTTGATCTAATTGAAATTTTGAAAAGCGCTACATGTATTCGCGATCAGCGTCGGATTTTACATCAGAAAATAGAGTTTGGTTGGAATAGGAGTTAGAAATTTTTCCCTGTTCATGACGTCTCCCCTGCCAAATATCCAAAAATGTGAAAATTTTTATTGCAATAACTTTTGATCTAATTGAAATTTTGAAAAGCGCTACATGTATTCGCGATCAGCGTCGGATTTTACATCAGAAAATAGAGTTTGGTTGGAATAGGAGTTAGAAATTTTTTCCCTGTTCATGACGTCTCCCCTGCCAAATATCCAAAAATGTGAAAATTTCTTATTGCAATAACTTTTGATCTAATTGAAATTTTGAAAAGCGCTACATGTATTCGCGATCAGCGTCGGATTTTACATCAGAAAATAGAGTTTGGTTGGAATAGGAGTTAGAAATTTTTCCCTGTTCATGACGTCTCCCCTGCCAAATATCCAAAAATGTGAAAATTTTTATTGCAATAACTTTTGATCTAATTGAAATTTTGAAAAGCGCTACATGTATTCGCGATCAGCGTCGGATTTACATCAGAAAATAGAGTTTGGTTGGAATAGGAGTTAGAAATTTTTCCCTGTTCATGACGTCTCCCCTGCCAAATATCCAAAAATGTGAAAATTTTTATTGCAATAACTTTTGATCTAATTGAAATTTTGAAAAGCGCTACATGTATTCGCGATCAGCGTCGGATTTTACATCAGAAAATAGAGTTTGGTTGGAATAGGAGTTAGAAATTTTTCCCTGTTCATGACGTCTCCCCTGCCAAATATCCAAAAATGTGAAAATTTTTATTGCAATAACTTTTGATCTAATTGAAATTTTGAAAAGCGCTACATGTATTCGCGATCAGCGTCGGATTTTACATCAGAAAATAGAGTTTGGTTGGAATAGGAGTTAGAAATTTTTCCCTGTTCATGACGTCTCCCCTGCCAAATATCCAAAAATGTGAAAATTTTTATTGCAATAACTTTTGATCTAATTGAAATTTTGAAAAGCGCTACATGTATTCGCGATCAGCGTCGGATTTTACATCAGAAAATAGAGTTTGGTTGGAATAGGAGTTAGAAATTTTTTCCCTGTTCATGACGTCTCCCCTGCCAAATATCCAAAAATGTGAAAATTTTTATTGCAATAACTTTTGATCTAATTGAAATTTTGAAAAGCGCTACATGTATTCGCGATCAGCGTCGGATTTTACATCAGAAAATAGAGTTTGGTTGGAATAGGAGTTAGAAATTTTTCCCTGTTCATGACGTCTCCCCTGCCAAATATCCAAAAATGTGAAAATTTTTATTGCAATAACTTTTGATCTAATTGAAATTTTGAAAAGCGCTACATGTATTCGCGATCAGCGTCGGATTTTACATCAGAAAATAGAGTTTGGTTGGAATAGGAGTTAGAAATTTTTCCCTGTTCATGACGTCTCCCCTGCCAAATATCCAAAAATGTGAAAATTTTTATTGCAATAACTTTTGATCTAATTGAAATTTTGAAAAGCGCTACATGTATTCGCGATCAGCGTCGGATTTTACATCAGAAAATAGAGTTTGGTTGGAATAGGAGTTAGAAATTTTTTCCCTGTTCATGACGTCTCCCCTGCCAAATATCCAAAAATGTGAAAATTTTTATTGCAATAACTTTTGATCTAATTGAAATTTTGAAAAGCGCTACATGTATTCGCGATCAGCGTCGGATTTTACATCAGAAAATAGAGTTTGGTTGGAATAGGAGTTAGAAATTTTTCCCTGTTCATGACGTCTCCCCTGCCAAATATCCAAAAATGTGAAAATTTTTATTGCAATAACTTTTGATCTAATTGAAATTTTGAAAAGCGCTACATGTATTCGCGATCAGCGTCGGATTTTACATCAGAAAATAGAGTTTGGTTGGAATAGGAGTTAGAAATTTTTCCCTGTTCATGACGTCTCCCCTGCCAAATATCCAAAAATGTGAAAATTTTTATTGCAATAACTTTTGATCTAATTGAAATTTTGAAAAGCGCTACATGTATTCGCGATCAGCGTCGGATTTTACATCAGAAAATAGAGTTTGGTTGGAATAGGAGTTAGAAATTTTTTCCCTGTTCATGACGTCTCCCCTGCCAAATATCCAAAAATGTGAAAATTTTTATTGCAATAACTTTTGATCTAATTGAAATTTTGAAAAGCGCTACATGTATTCGCGATCAGCGTCGGATTTTACATCAGAAAATAGAGTTTGGTTGGAATAGGAGTTAGAAATTTTTCCCTGTTCATGACGTCTCCCCTGCCAAATATCCAAAAATGTGAAAATTTTTATTGCAATAACTTTTGATCTAATTGAAATTTTGAAAAGCGCTACATGTATTCGCGATCAGCGTCGGATTTTACATCAGAAAATAGAGTTTGGTTGGAATAGGAGTTAGAAATTTTTCCCTGTTCATGACGTCTCCCCTGCCAAATATCCAAAAATGTGAAAATTTCTTATTGCAATAACTTTTGATCTAATTGAAATTTTGAAAAGCGCTACATGTATTCGCGATCAGCGTCGGATTTTACATCAGAAAATAGAGTTTGGTTGGAATAGGAGTTAGAAATTTTTCCCTGTTCATGACGTCTCCCCTGCCAAATATCCAAAAATGTGAAAATTTTTATTGCAATAACTTTTGATCTAATTGAAATTTTGAAAAGCGCTACATGTATTCGCGATCAGCGTCGGATTTTACATCAGAAAATAGAGTTTGGTTGGAATAGGAGTTAGAAATTTTTCCCTGTTCATGACGTCTCCCCTGCCAAATATCCAAAAATGTGAAAATTTTTATTGCAATAACTTTTGATCTAATTGAAATTTTGAAAAGCGCTACATGTATTCGCGATCAGCGTCGGATTTTACATCAGAAAATAGAGTTTGGTTGGAATAGGAGTTAGAAATTTTTCCCTGTTCATGACGTCTCCCCTGCCAAATATCCAAAAATGTGAAAATTTTTATTGCAATAACTTTTGATCTAATTGAAATTTTGAAAAGCGCTACATGTATTCGCGATCAGCGTCGGATTTTACATCAGAAAATAGAGTTTGGTTGGAATAGGAGTTAGAAATTTTTCCCTGTTCATGACGTCTCCCCTGCCAAATATCCAAAAATGTGAAAATTTTTATTGCAATAACTTTTGATCTAATTGAAATTTTGAAAAGCGCTACATGTATTCGCGATCAGCGTCGGATTTTACATCAGAAAATAGAGTTTGGTTGGAATAGGAGTTAGAAATTTTTCCCTGTTCATGACGTCTCCCCTGCCAAATATCCAAAAATGTGAAAATTTCTTATTGCAATAACTTTTGATCTAATTGAAATTTTGAAAAGCGCTACATGTATTCGCGATCAGCGTCGGATTTTACATCAGAAAATAGAGTTTGGTTGGAATAGGAGTTAGAAATTTTTCCCTGTTCATGACGTCTCCCCTGCCAAATATCCAAAAATGTGAAAATTTCTTATTGCAATAACTTTTGATCTAATTGAAATTTTGAAAAGCGCTACATGTATTCGCGATCAGCGTCGGATTTTACATCAGAAAATAGAGTTTGGTTGGAATAGGAGTTAGAAATTTTTCCCTGTTCATGACGTCTCCCCTGCCAAATATCCAAAAATGTGAAAATTTTTATTGCAATAACTTTTGATCTAATTGAAATTTTGAAAAGCGCTACATGTATTCGCGATCAGCGTCGGATTTTACATCAGAAAATAGAGTTTGGTTGGAATAGGAGTTAGAAATTTTTCCCTGTTCATGACGTCTCCCCTGCCAAATATCCAAAAATGTGAAAATTTTTATTGCAATAACTTTTGATCTAATTGAAATTTTGAAAAGCGCTACATGTATTCGCGATCAGCGTCGGATTTTACATCAGAAAATAGAGTTTGGTTGGAATAGGAGTTAGAAATTTTTCCCTGTTCATGACGTCTCCCCTGCCAAATATCCAAAAATGTGAAAATTTCTTATTGCAATAACTTTTGATCTAATTGAAATTTTGAAAAGCGCTACATGTATTCGCGATCAGCGTCGGATTTTACATCAGAAAATAGAGTTTGGTTGGAATAGGAGTTAGAAATTTTTCCCTGTTCATGACGTCTCCCCTGCCAAATATCCAAAAAATGTGAAAATTTTTATTGCAATAACTTTTGATCTAATTGAAATTTTGAAAAGCGCTACATGTATTCGCGATCAGCGTCGGATTTTACATCAGAAAATAGAGTTTGGTTGGAATAGGAGTTAGAAATTTTTCCCTGTTCATGACGTCTCCCCTGCCAAATATCCAAAAATGTGAAAATTTCTTATTGCAATAACTTTTGATCTAATTGAAATTTTGAAAAGCGCTACATGTATTCGCGATCAGCGTCGGATTTTACATCAGAAAATAGAGTTTGGTTGGAATAGGAGTTAGAAATTTTTCCCTGTTCATGACGTCTCCCCTGCCAAATATCCAAAAATGTGAAAATTTTTATTGCAATAACTTTTGATCTAATTGAAATTTTGAAAAGCGCTACATGTATTCGCGATCAGCGTCGGATTTTACATCAGAAAATAGAGTTTGGTTGGAATAGGAGTTAGAAATTTTTTCCCTGTTCATGACGTCTCCCCTGCCAAATATCCAAAAATGTGAAAATTTTTATTGCAATAACTTTTGATCTAATTGAAATTTTGAAAAGCGCTACATGTATTCGCGATCAGCGTCGGATTTTACATCAGAAAATAGAGTTTGGTTGGAATAGGAGTTAGAAATTTTTCCCTGTTCATGACGTCTCCCCTGCCAAATATCCAAAAATGTGAAAATTTCTTATTGCAATAACTTTTGATCTAATTGAAATTTTGAAAAGCGCTACATGTATTCGCGATCAGCGTCGGATTTTACATCAGAAAATAGAGTTTGGTTGGAATAGGAGTTAGAAATTTTTCCCTGTTCATGACGTCTCCCCTGCCAAATATCCAAAAATGTGAAAATTTTTATTGCAATAACTTTTGATCTAATTGAAATTTTGAAAAGCGCTACATGTATTCGCGATCAGCGTCGGATTTACATCAGAAAATAGAGTTTGGTTGGAATAGGAGTTAGAAATTTTTTCCCTGTTCATGACGTCTCCCCTGCCAAATATCCAAAAATGTGAAAATTTATTGCAATAACTTTTGATCTAATTGAAATTTTGAAAAGCGCTACATGTATTCGCGATCAGCGTCGGATTTTACATCAGAAAATAGAGTTTGGTTGGAATAGGAGTTAGAAATTTTTCCCTGTTCATGACGTCTCCCCTGCCAAATATCCAAAAATGTGAAAATTTCTTATTGCAATAACTTTTGATCTAATTGAAATTTTGAAAAGCGCTACATGTATTCGCGATCAGCGTCGGATTTTACATCAGAAAATAGAGTTTGGTTGGAATAGGAGTTAGAAATTTTTCCCTGTTCATGACGTCTCCCCTGCCAAATATCCAAAAATGTGAAAATTTTTATTGCAATAACTTTTGATCTAATTGAAATTTTGAAAAGCGCTACATGTATTCGCGATCAGCGTCGGATTTTACATCAGAAAATAGAGTTTGGTTGGAATAGGAGTTAGAAATTTTTCCCTGTTCATGACGTCTCCCCTGCCAAATATCCAAAAATGTGAAAATTTTTATTGCAATAACTTTTGATCTAATTGAAATTTTGAAAAGCGCTACATGTATTCGCGATCAGCGTCGGATTTTACATCAGAAAATAGAGTTTGGTTGGAATAGGAGTTAGAAATTTTTTCCCTGTTCATGACGTCTCCCCTGCCAAATATCCAAAAATGTGAAAATTTTTATTGCAATAACTTTTGATCTAATTGAAATTTTGAAAAGCGCTACATGTATTCGCGATCAGCGTCGGATTTTACATCAGAAAATAGAGTTTGGTTGGAATAGGAGTTAGAAATTTTTTCCCTGTTCATGACGTCTCCCCTGCCAAATATCCAAAAATGTGAAAATTTCTTATTGCAATAACTTTTGATCTAATTGAAATTTTGAAAAGCGCTACATGTATTCGCGATCAGCGTCGGATTTACATCAGAAAATAGAGTTTGGTTGGAATAGGAGTTAGAAATTTTTCCCTGTTCATGACGTCTCCCCTGCCAAATATCCAAAAATGTGAAAATTTTTATTGCAATAACTTTTGATCTAATTGAAATTTTGAAAAGCGCTACATGTATTCGCGATCAGCGTCGGATTTTACATCAGAAAATAGAGTTTGGTTGGAATAGGAGTTAGAAATTTTTCCCTGTTCATGACGTCTCCCCTGCCAAATATCCAAAAATGTGAAAATTTCTTATTGCAATAACTTTTGATCTAATTGAAATTTTGAAAAGCGCTACATGTATTCGCGATCAGCGTCGGATTTACATCAGAAAATAGAGTTTGGTTGGAATAGGAGTTAGAAATTTTTCCCTGTTCATGACGTCTCCCCTGCCAAATATCCAAAAATGTGAAAATTTTATTGCAATAACTTTTGATCTAATTGAAATTTTGAAAAGCGCTACATGTATTCGCGATCAGCGTCGGATTTTACATCAGAAAATAGAGTTTGGTTGGAATAGGAGTTAGAAATTTTTCCCTGTTCATGACGTCTCCCCTGCCAAATATCCAAAAATGTGAAAATTTTTATTGCAATAACTTTTGATCTAATTGAAATTTTGAAAAGCGCTACATGTATTCGCGATCAGCGTCGGATTTTACATCAGAAAATAGAGTTTGGTTGGAATAGGAGTTAGAAATTTTTCCCTGTTCATGACGTCTCCCCTGCCAAATATCCAAAAATGTGAAAATTTTTATTGCAATAACTTTTGATCTAATTGAAATTTTGAAAAGCGCTACATGTATTCGCGATCAGCGTCGGATTTTACATCAGAAAATAGAGTTTGGTTGGAATAGGAGTTAGAAATTTTTCCCTGTTCATGACGTCTCCCCTGCCAAATATCCAAAAATGTGAAAATTTTTATTGCAATAACTTTTGATCTAATTGAAATTTTGAAAAGCGCTACATGTATTCGCGATCAGCGTCGGATTTACATCAGAAAATAGAGTTTGGTTGGAATAGGAGTTAGAAATTTTTCCCTGTTCATGACGTCTCCCCTGCCAAATATCCAAAAATGTGAAATTTCTTATTGCAATAACTTTTGATCTAATTGAAATTTTGAAAAGCGCTACATGTATTCGCGATCAGCGTCGGATTTTACATCAGAAAATAGAGTTTGGTTGGAATAGGAGTTAGAAATTTTTTCCCTGTTCATGACGTCTCCCCTGCCAAATATCCAAAAATGTGAAAATTTTTATTGCAATAACTTTTGATCTAATTGAAATTTTGAAAAGCGCTACATGTATTCGCGATCAGCGTCGGATTTTACATCAGAAAATAGAGTTTGGTTGGAATAGGAGTTAGAAATTTTTCCCTGTTCATGACGTCTCCCCTGCCAAATATCCAAAAATGTGAAAATTTCTTATTGCAATAACTTTTGATCTAATTGAAATTTTGAAAAGCGCTACATGTATTCGCGATCAGCGTCGGATTTTACATCAGAAAATAGAGTTTGGTTGGAATAGGAGTTAGAAATTTTTCGGTGTTCATGACGTCTCCCCTGCCAAATATCCAAAAATGTGAAAATTCTTATTGCAATAACTTTTGATCTAATTGAAATTTTGAAAAGCGCTACATGTATTCGCGATCAGCGTCGGATTTTACATCAGAAAATAGAGTTTGGTTGGAATAGGAGTTAGAAATTTTTCCCTGTTCATGACGTCTCCCCTGCCAAATATCCAAAAAATGTGAAAATTCTTATTGCTAACTTTTGATCTAATTGAAATTTTAAAAGCGCTACATGTATTCGCGATCAGCGTCGGATTTTACATCAGAAAATAGAGTTTGGTTGGAATAGGAGTTAGAAATTTTTCCCTGTTCATGACGTCTCCCCTGCCCAAAAAATGTGAAAATTTTTATTGCAATAACTTTTGATCTAATTGAAATTTTTGAAAAGCGCTACATGTATTCGCGATCAGCGTCGGATTTTACATTCAGAAAATAGAGTTTGGTTGGAATAGGAGTTAGAAATTTTTCGGTGTTCATGACGTCTCCCCTGCCAAATATCCAAAAATGTGAAAATTTTTATTGCAATAACTTTTGATCTAATTGAAATTTGAAAAGCGTACATGTATTCGCATCAGCGACGGATTTTACATCAGAAAATAGAGTTTGGTTGGAATAGGAGTTAGAAATTTTTCGGTGTTCATGACGTCTCCCCTGCCAAATA
>BMAO01029083.1:0-20606 GCA_019973975.1 Trichonephila clavata
AAGATAAATTTTCAGCGGTAGAATTTTTGAATTTACTGTCAAATAATATAAACATCCAAATTGATACTGTATGTTGATACCCATATGTTTGCTTAGTTTCTAGGTAGCTAGAGGAATCGCACAGTTTTGGACAAATATCCTTTTATGACGGTCAAATATCCTTATTTATTATTGTCCACTATTATTATGGTATCTATTCTTGTCTGCTTCTCGGCCTCCGCTGGAAAAAATATCAAGTCCGGAGCATAGTTCTATAATCTTCCTGATTTGAGGTCCTACCGCCTCTAAACGTATCACTGGTCTCTCCCTCGTATCTTAGTTCCAACCGCCATCGGTTCTTCCAGGACAAAAGTCTGTTGCGACTGAGATTATTTATGTCGCCGCACTTCGTGAACCATATAGAGGGTCTATAAATCGATCTATCACTTCGACACTGAGAATACATTCCTTGGTATTTCTTTCTCACAAAAATTTCGATACTCCGAACGTTCATCGCGGTCAGCCTGTGCGAAGAAACGAAAGAATGGATAACCGTCAAACAGATATGTAAATTCTAAAGATTGCTATGAAGAAATGCCATTGACCACTGAGTGTCGGAGAAGAAAAAGAGAGGAAACATTAAAATGTTCAAGAGTCGGCGCAAAATCTGTTTAACCTCAGGGCATTAGAAAAGAAGCTGTAACCCACTTTGTAGAATAAAATAACCGAACCAGCTATTCTGTTCACCCCTAGCCTTTAAAAATGAAAAGAGGGCTAGAAAAATGTCATCTAAAGAAGCGATGCTACAATATTGTTCATAATAAAATAAAGTATACTATGTTAAGATTTGAGGAATTTCAAACAAAATTTACAATCAACAAGAGTTCGACTACAAAGAAAAAAAACACATTTTGAGAAAAATTGATGCAATTAAGATAAAGAGTCTTTCAAAAGTATTCAATAACTTAAAAAAAGGTACTTGACGTTTGAAAAATTGGTCTACTTGAAAGAAAATCTTATTCCTAATATTAAACTTTTGCTTATATTATTTTTTCACACGTATTCTTTTAAAGAAAGCAGCAGTTTAAAATGAAATATATAATTTGGTAATATATATCCTGCCGTTTCAGAAAAAATATCGAAAATGCTATAAGTACTTTTAAGTTCAAAATTCTGTCACATAACTTGTTCTTAAAAAGTTACCGAGATTTTTTTTCTTTTAAATGATTATAAAATTGAATTTCTAGAATTTTTTGCTTTGTAAAAGAAAAAAATATTTTCCCCTGAAATAATGTTCTGTGGGTTTCTATTTAACTATAGAATAGTAAAGTAAACTTGAATATTTTTGAAATATAATATTGTAAACTCAATACGTCTCATAAATAATATAAAATTGAATTCAATTAGTGACATTTATTTTCTATTCTAATAAAATAAACTAAAATGCCTAGACTTATTCCATTATAGAGCTTATTGCTTCTTTAAAAATAATCATGTCATTCACATTTATTTTTTCAATCATTTATGGCAAATTTTTCACAAGTTATTTCAAATGTTATTAATATATATATATATATATATATATATAATATATATGTCGAAAATTTTTGCTGCACGGGGAAGGTTGGATACGTAAAGTATACTTAACCCTAATTTTGCTGGTCCTAATTCAGCAACAGCTTTAGAAATTATAATAGGTCTCCATTTTAGTTCATTGACTCTTCTGGTTTCTTATATTTTAAAGTTCTAACTCTGTTTCTTGCTATACATACGCTTATTTAATTCTTGTACAACATACTTTTCCACCATTTTTAATAGTTATGTTTCTTGAAATCTGGTTTTTGTATCGTCTATCTTTGTTAGTGGTATAATTTAGTATTGTCATTTTATTATACTATGTATTTTTTTCATTTTATAATACTATATATATATATATATATATATATATATATATATATACATATTAGTCGTTACTCGCTTGCTTTCCTGAGTCGTAAAAACTATATACCGTTTTAAGGTACAGTAAGAACACGACATACGCTAACCAGGAGGTATATGAATCAGTACCAGAGGCTAATAAAATTGATAATGGGATTAAAGAAGTTGACAATCTTGTAAGGCAAATAAATTTAGAAGTTGATAGTAATTACTATTTATGAACTGCTGGATTCCCACAATCCGAAGCTGACAATTGATAAAATCACAGAATTTCATAAGCTAGAGAAAGGCATTGAAGAATTTGAGACTTTAAACCCAGTTCAATCCGAAGATCGAATAGCGGTGTCAGGAATTTGACGGAAGGTCTCAGTTTAATTGAAAAAGGGTTACACATTTTGGAAAATAAGGACTCCAACAATGAGTATATTTTTTCAACAAAACAAGGAACAAAAAAAATTATTAGCGTGCTACCAGAAAATTTTGCGTGAGAGAGAAAAAAATATTTTAGCCGACAGACTACTTTCCTTCTTTCCAGAAACCTTCTACATTAAAAAATTTTGGATCGGAATTTTGTATTTGTGTTAGCTAAGATTTTACTAAACGTTTATTTTATAAATTATTAATTCCTTTCCTTCTCTCCTGCCCTAAATAAAAATATCTTAAATGTGTAAATAAATATGCCGAATTATACCCCGACATACGCGAATTCGACTTACATGGATATTACTCAATCCTAGCTTTATCGCGGGGCATTATTGCAATTTAACTTCCTCTATCATTTTCTTTCAACGGTGCCAAAATTACATTCAAGTAATTGTAATAATATGGATATGACTAAGAAAATGTACTCTCTACTTCTTCATAAGACGCCTTTGAATTCAATGTCAAGGATAAATGAAAATCCTTCACACCCCAAAAATTCATATAATTTTTCATATATTTGGAATCGCTGGTTTTCTGTACCAAAAAAAAAGTTTTCAAACACATATTTTCCATATTTATTATACAAAAACTATTAATTAATATTATCTTTTAATCAACAGGCAATGCTCTTTATAATTCAAAAAATATTTAATCAAGTAATACTATACAATTTCATACATTTCTTCTGATAATGGCTTCTTGTGACTTGCCTAGATGGATTATTGGAAACCATTATATGCTATCCCAAAGGAAAAACTTAAAAAGCCGAATTTATCTACGGCAAAATTCCGCAAAGAACTGAACAGTCAAAATACAAAATTACCATTTCCACTAGCGAAATTGATTCCAATTACATGAAAAAGTCACCCGAAACCGAGTTAAATGTATTTCCTTTGTTAAAGAAGTCCCTGATGGCCATTTAGTCGATACCGAGCTTCTCTACAAATGGCGTAATATCAACTTCAAAACAAAATGAGCACTATACATCAAATGTAATGCGAGTTTTATTTTAATTTTAAGTTTTAGCATTTCAGTTTTAAGGGTTAGAAAATAATTTTAAATTTTAGAATTTGGAACAAAACCACTATGTGTACTCTGTATTTTTTATTGCCTACTAGCCGTTACCCACCTGCTTTGCATGATAGTATATGAATTCATGCATTTTTTAAGCTACTGATATGTAAGTCCCCTAGCATTAAGTAATGAATTAAGTTCAAACAAATTTTTATAGCCCTCATATATTGATTTTGAAAGACCAGGATTTGAATTTTTAAAACGGAACAGATTTATTTTTGATACTTCCTATAACCCCTACCATTAGGAGTCGATATGTGCAAACCCATTTTTACCGAAATTCAATTTAACAAAAGAAATATGCTTGCTAGATTTCAAGTCCGTAAGTCTAATAGTTCAAAACATAGAATTTCGGTCTGCAACATATAAACTTAACCTTTCATTCCCTCCCCTTTGAGAGTCGATTTTGGCAAAATCTGTTTTGAAGCGTTGCCAAACAAAAAGGTGTCACCAAATGCAGTAATTGTTTCTAAAAATATGTGTGGGAACGGTTTCCAGTAAAAAAGATTAAATACATAAACTTCTTTCTCTATGTAAAGGTACTCAGTGGCCACGGTAGCCGAGTGGTCAAGGTTTCGGATCGTGGCTGGCATGTCACGAGTTCGAGCCTATTACCACTAAAGACCGTTTAGGGCCACGGTGCACGTTAAATCTGTCAAGAGCTCAAACGACCTCCCATTGGTGAGGTAGTTAGGAGAGGGAGGGGGCGTGCCAGCTGAGATGTCGTCCTAATCTCTTGACCATAGTACAAAAGTACGAGGTCCGTCGCCAAAAGCCCTCGTGTATCTGATCAGTGCGACGTTAATATTCACTCACTCACTGTGAAGGTACTCACACATGAAAGTTACTTTTTCTTTTATCTGTATATCAGATAACAGTTTTACCACATAAGTAAATTAGAAATTCAGAAAAAAGGAGCACAATTCGATCCACTCTAATGCATTGCACATAATACATTGCACATAAATATCAGTCAATTTGACTCTTTAAAAAAATAATTAACAAAATGAAGTATTTGTTTCTAATAAAACAATTACCAAATATTTAAATGCAAATTTTGGTACACTTCAAATTAAAAACACCCTTAACTTCCTTTGAAAATGATCAATGTTAACTCTCTAGAGCTCATGTAGATTGATGTAACAATATGTTTAAGTGCTGACAGGTTAAAAGAATTGCAAATGCACACGATATATCTCGTGCATGTACAAAGCATCATCTCGTGTTCATCTGCATTAATCAAAATAAGTGAACTTCTAATTAAACTTACACAACACGTACTTATCTACAATTACGAGCTATTAATTTGTAAAGGGAAGCAGTTGCTTGTAAATGAAGAAAAAATATGTAGAGATAGAAAAGTATGTATATATAACTCACGAGTTCTGTTGTTTATTGCAGCCAAGTTCCAAATTCTTTTAAAAAATATTGCTTTTCAACTTGTATTTTTATTTAAATAAGTAATTGGAAAAAAAACTAAAAATTGGAAAAAAGTCCAAATTAAAAAAAAATACAGACATCTTTTAACTTTCAATACTATAATTACTAAAAATATCACTGACGAAATTTTTGACAGTTGTTTACTAATTTATATATATAATAATATATATATATATATATATAATATATATAATAAAATATTCCAAAGATTTACTGTTTCTTACAAATATATTCAGCTTTAAATAGTCTATCTAGCTTTAATTTCTAGCATGTGTGGTAAACGAAAAAATATTTAAATGTATAATCAGAGGAAATATAAAAATTATCACTTAACAATAAAAACAATAAGAACAATTTAAATAATGTTAATAATTTTATTTCAACGAAGGAACATCATTCCAGTGTTTTCATACACCTCATATTTACATTAAAACATTCAAATAATTAAAATTTCAATCAAGATGTTTGTGCTACAGTAATTGAAATCTTATTAAGTTGTTATATAAAACAAAATCAGGATATGGGAAGAATTATGATGAATGTTCATCATAAAATACAAACAATGTAAATTTATCTCTCATTCTCCCACTTAATCAGTTCATAACAAATGCATAATGAACTCAGTGCTGAAAATGGCCAGTTTCCGTAGTAAAGTTGGAAAAAAAAATTCCTAAATAATTATTACAAATCTTTGTATAATAACATCAATAAATATATAATGCCTTTTTTATGTCGAGAATATTTAGGGCTAATATTCCATTTAGCTTTCATAGCTTATTGAAAATAATGTTTATACCAAAATTTGATACATAAACTTTTTGTATGTAACAAAGCAAAAATAATTTTCAAAACCATTTTACTTTCACCAATGTCGTAGCAGGTTTTATCATTAGGGTTAAAGTACGTAAGAGCTCTTTAAATATAATTTATTTGACTATCTAATTAAAATTTTTATCCAGCTGCAGTCAAAAAACTTTTGCACCGTTGTTTTTGGTAGGTATACTAAAGTACTTAAGTCTTAAGAAAGCAAAATATAATTATCTAGTCTGTACTTCATAATATTATTTTAGCTTATAGTTAACAGTTAACTATTATCACACAGGAATTTCACTTAAAAAAACGTTTTTATAGAGAAATGTGAATTGCAAAGAAATATTAAATTTGTGCGGGAATATTTTTTACTACATGATGTTATCTTACACATTCCTTTTTACATAACATAAATAATTCTTTTGAAATTACTGAGCGTATTCGTCAGTTATTTCTTATAAAGCCATATTCTATTTTATGATTTAAAATTTTAAAAAAAATAGTATTTTCATAAAATATGATTTCTTACTAAAATATAAAATAAAGATTTTGACAAATGGATTTCAAATTGAATTGTTGACAGACAACGAAAAATAAATTAAACTGGTGAAAGATTTTTTTTCGGAAAAAACAAACAATCAAAATAGTTTTTAGTTTCCTTGTCAGCTCAGTGGTGTAGTTGGTTTTTAATTTACCTTGCACGCCTGAAATTGCGGTTTCGACTTCGACCCAAGTCTGTAGATTTTCATAATTCAGAAAATTGACGGCATCCATGTCGTTTGATTAAGCGGCTTATAAAATATCCCTTGAGTGCCTGCTTGGCTTTGGGGCTCTAGTCAAAGTTAAATTCCTAGAAGAAATGTGTTCCTCAAGAGAAGAAACTCGGTGTCAAAATTGTATGCGGCAATTCGTGTCTCCTTATATAGAGCAGCACTAAAATGTGATACCAGGTCCTGGGGAATGTACTTAGTCTGTAATAGTAAAAATACCAATCCGCTGCCTCATTTAAAAAAAAGTTTAAATATTTCAAAATAAATCCACGGAAGATTGAAAAAGCCATGTGTGCATTTTTTTATTATGCAATAAAAATATAATTCCTCAGAACAAAATTTGATTCCAAAAATAAAGTAAATCAAATGAAAACCTTTTTGAGATGAATCACACAGAAATGAAGTGCTATTAAAAGTATAATTAGTGACCCAAAAATGAAATTTAATAAATAAAAAATAACCACATTTTAATATTTTTGTATCGTTTCCTTTGTTATTCCCCAGATTTAAGTTGAAAGCATTAATGATTCCTTGAAAAAAGAGAGCTGCATAAAAATACATGAATAAAAATAACAGGCGGTTTTCACTATGTAACATAACATTCAAGAAAAAAGTTTAATATGGATAAAAGGTTAAGTTTTTGGAAAAAAAATAATTCTATGGTTAAAGTGTGAAAAAGAATCAAATAAAAACATCATCAAATCAATGACTTTAAAGAAAATTAATTTGATTAACTGAAATTTTTTTAGATAATTAGTGTCACAAGAAAAAAATTTTTAAATTCAAATTTTTGTTACAAAATGTGAAGCACATTTTCAAAATAATCTACTTTTAAGAAAAAGGCTTCTAAAATAATTTTATTTTGTTTATATATAAGACTTCTCTGCATAGCCTGTGAACTAAATTTTGTAAAATATAAAATTTAGATATGTGGACTTATTTATGCTTTATAATACATTAGAACAGACAATTTTTAACAATAAAAAACGGTTATTTTTTTAATTGATCGAAAATCTGAAAATATATTATGATTTTTTAAAAAAAATTCTAGTTAAGATTTTGTACAAAAGTTTTAAATGCATTTAGGCAAAATATGATTATTTTATAAGCATTTTTCTTTTTTGCGATAATATTCTTAATGCAATTTATATGTATATTCTAATTCAACTACCACTAAATATAAATAATTTTTTTTATTTTATAAGCTTTGGCAACATCACGGTTCCGAGCGTAGTTAGTTATTCACCTTAAAATATTACACTAGATTAGCATTTATCAAACTATAGGGGGACATTATAACCCTACGTAGGAGAGGGGTGGCGAGAATATTGAAAAGTCGAAAATAAAACATTATTTTAAAGTATTAATTTATTGAAATGCCGCAAAACAAAATACATTTTAGCAATAAAAAATGAAATACGTGTTTCCACTGATATAATATACTTATAATGCCATCAGTACTGCACAATGTATTTGATAACTAAACAATACTAAGTTAAAAACAAGTTTAATAATTATCAGTGATTCCATGAGCTGCCATACATAAAATTATACTAAAAATTTAATACTTAGATTGGTAATATGTACGGTTTATAATTAAAGTCGTACTATACGAGGGCAATTCGGAAATTAACCACCGTTTGGCCGTGGAACTAGAAATTCGGTTTGCAGCGTTCTCAATTGAATATACGAGCTATCTCTGATTCAGTAAGCTTCCAGTTGGTGAACGAGAGTGTCGTAAGACCAGGAGTTTGCTAATTATAATTTGACAAAATGTGTGCCGTCATAGAAAATCCCGCGAAATGTGAGCTGCGAGTAGAGATAAGATCTCTCTCTCTCTCTCTCTCTCTCTTCTGGCCAAATAAACTGTTAGCAGAGGATATCCATCGTGAATTGTGTGCCTTAAAAGGGTCAAACATTTTGAGTGAAGATGTAGTGCGTCAATGGATACGCTTTTCCAAGTACAGAAGAACAAACATCCATGAGGAATCAGGAAGTGAATGATGTCTGTAGTGAGTGCTGATCTCATCCGATTACTATTTAATCACAGCAATGAAGAAGTGGCTTGGGGAAGGCATTTAGCTGACTAAAAGGAACTTAAAAATACTGTGACACATTGGTTTAAATCACAGGTTACCACTTTTTTATAAAGAAGGAATTGGTAAATTGGTAAAACGGCAGGCACTACAAGTGCTTGAATAAGGAGGGGGGGGGCATTATGTTGAAAAATAAAGGAGAGTTGTACCTTTGATATGTACATAATTTTTTCCCTCTCTCCTAGTTTGTTTTTTACAGCGATTCGGAGGTTACTTTCCGAATTATATATACATATATAGCTTTAAGTTGTAATGCATTATTATTGTGTGGAGGGGGGGCGATGTAAATTAGGATTGAAAATTTGGTCGCAGGTATTGAAAGTTTGAGAAGCACTGGGTTAGATGGTTCAACATGCTTCAGAATTCCTCTTTCTTCGTTTCAGTCTTACACAACCACTGGGGATCAAGCGATGTTATTGCATTTCGCATTAGAAGCAATTCATCATGTTTTAAGCGCAAATACGATGTGGAGTTCTAAATAAGCTTTTGACTAATAGCATGTTAGATATCAGTTGTTCTAATCTCTATTCCTAATTCAACCAACCAGAGTATCAGTTTATGATTAAGTATGGGAAACGCTCGCTTTGGTTGTAATTTTGGCGCCATGATTACAATAGATGGAATCGGTCGCACGTGCACTATAGAGAGCATTAATGATACCGTACAGTTGATACATGTTTGTTTATAGAGATTTTAATCAAGAACTATGGGGAAAAATTATTTAATTTGTAATAAATTGTTGATGTAAATATTTTACTAGAGATTTTGTACAAATATTTTACTTGAGATAGATTTTTTGGAACAAATAGTACAAAAGTATAAGAAGGTTTTTGTTTTGGAATAGTTTTATCATTAAGAATCATTCCTTATCTTATTAATTACTAAAAACAATTTTGACGAATTACAGGTAACTTAAAACAATTGCATGATGGACAATTTGTAATAAAATCGTATTACATTTAATTACAATTTTAGTGTTTATAATATTGTTTGTTTTATTGGTTTGTTTAACTTACGGGAAATTAATTATGACTTCCTCAAGATTTTCAGATTGAATTTCAGTTTAGTATTATTAGATGAATTTGCACAGAATACAAATACATTATAATTTGTGACAAAAGTCTAATTATACTTTAAAATGATATTTTTACATTCTTCTAGTTAGTGAAAAAAAACGAAAATATATAAAAATGTGTTTTTAAAAAAATTAAATAATTGATAAAATTATCGTACTTGCTTCCTTTATTGGTGTGCATGTGTGTGTATATATATAAATATAGTTTATTTTCAAAAGTATCAATGATTTATGAAATATATCTTTTTTTACTAAAAGTTGAAAGTTGTTAATCTAAGCTGTTACCAATTCCTTCATTCAAAATCTTTTAACATTTGGACAGCATTTAATTATAATAGACAATTATTTCATTTGGGATATTGATAGTAAGTCATCTTATACGTTGATTTATATTTTAAGGAGATTTTTTAAGAATTTTGTTACAGTAAAAAATGCTTTTGTTGAGCAAAAAATATGAAGGAAAAAAATGACATTTCAAAACGTTCTCTTTTTGTGGAACATATTTCTGTAATATTTATATCTTTTGAATGTATAGCTAAGCCATCTCTACAGAACATGAAACATAATTTTAGAAAAGCTTACATTTTTTTCAGGATTACTATCAATTGAAATTTCAAACCATTGTTTTTTGTTAAGCGTTTTCCACTCCGATATATTAAAATTTGAATAAATATTTCAAATATATATGCAATGTTTACTTATTTTAGCAAGATATCAATGAGATCAATGAGAATAATTTTAATAAAAATATTTCTTTTATCAAACTCTTTGTTTTTTCCGCATATCTTTTATCTATACATTTTATATTTATACATCGTTCTTTTTTAGATAGTAACTGATAAGTTTGCATAAGTTAAATGCTTTTTTCAATTATTATAGCAAATAAGTGTCTACAGAAAATAATAGAAATATAGATTCTTATATATATTTACTTCGAGTCTTCAATAATAATATGTATGACCTTACTAAAATGATATGGCTAAACAAATTGATATTGTACATAAAACAGTTTGAATAAGCTTTTGCAGATCAAAATAAAGTTCCGAAATTTTTGGAGGAATTACTTTTTTTTTGCTTCAGTTCTATGTTGTTCAGAATTAGTTTTGGAAAATTTAATAAATGGTCCAAAATTACACATTGGACTATTAATGACAGACTCTTATTTTCACTTTTTTACATTATTATACATTTACATACAATATATCCCTTTATTATATTCTGGAAAAAGTAAGCAACGAGCAGTTACGAATCCGTCACTAATCCGGTGTTCTCCCGTTAAAATTCTAAGCTTTTTTAATGGTAAAATTTACCCACCCAACCGTACAATTACGTATACACCCAACTTTTTTTACAAGATATTGAATTAACATCATTCACACCAACTTACTTTTTTACACGATTTTTTTGTTCTATCCTGAATCCATTTGGAAGAAGACGGTTTGATCGAATTTATGACAGTTTATAATATTAAAGAAATCGATAATGAAAAAACTGTAACTAAAGACCAGCTATTAATAGCTGATTTAACTCGTGAGGGCTTGAAATTTGCTACAAGTATGGAATAACATTTTCTTACCCATGATCCTGACGTAGAGCGTACATTAAACTTTTAACGCTATCTTAAGTTTTTGTATAGTAGGATATTAAGAATTATATAAGCAACTAGAGAAACTAGAGGAAAAATCATGTTCTGATAACATACTTTTTAACAACAAAAAAACCAACAGAGATTGTTAATAAGGAATGGAATTTTTCATTTGAATCAGAGCCGAAGTTGGGCTAAACATATCTGACACATCTACTGGTTGTGACATTTTTAATCCAGTTCGTAATAAACGCCCACGCTTGCTATGAAGTACTGACAAACAGTTTTTAGTTAGTATTTTCATTTATAATTTTAATCTGAATTTTTAAATGTTGTATGTACTTACAGTCAAAATTTTCACTAAACACTAATTTTAATTTTTTTTGTAATAAAAATGATTTTTTCTTGTTTCATAAATATGCAACCTAAATTTGATTATTGCTTTTTTCCCACGATTTTTTTCACGGTTTTTGAGGAATGCATATACCATGTAAGAAATAGTTGAGGATAGTTTTCAAAGAATAATAATTTTTTATCAAAATTATTGAATATGATAAAATCTATGAAATATTAATAGTTTTGAAAACATTCAGTTTAAAGAATAATCATTTAACAATATTTAAGAAATATAAAAGTTTTAAATAATTTTAGGAATAAAATTATTAGAATTGTTTGAGCAATAAAAACAATTACATTAATCATCAATTTAATGTAAGTTTTCAGTATTTTATTAATAATGCTTTAAAAAAATTTAAAAATAAATAACTTTGATAGTGAATTAACATTTCCATTTATAGCTGTTATTTTAACCCGCGCGTCTAAAGGCGTAGGCGGTTTGGAAGGAAGACTAGCCATATTTCAAGAAACAATCTAATTTATTCATAATATTAATCACTCAAATTCAATCGATCCAATCTAAGAGGTTCACTCAATTAATAGCTACGCAGACAATTAACGAGGTATGCGAGATATGAGAAAACTAATATTAAAAACATTTACTCAAGGCGCTAACTCTGACATCTTAGCTATTTAATCTGGATTCAATCCCAGTGACAACTCGTCACCTTAAGTAATTCAATTATCAAGTATTAAATATCTCCGATTCGCATTCAATTCGATTAATCTCTGCTCTGATAGCTACCTATCATATATCTCTCTTCTAACCTCCTGACTCTACATAGTAGACTTAATTGACATAATCACGTCTTCTTCTTCAAAGATTAATTTTATAATAAAATAATTTTTAAAGACCTGAAATTCCCCAAAAGGACTGATAGTGCAAGGAGTGCGGATATAACAGTCACACAGCTATATTTTAAAATCAATTTTTTAAACCTATTTTCTCAATCAGTGAATCAATAATAATAGTTCAATTGATATTTCAATAACTTGTATCATCAATAGTGAATTGAATACGTCTAGCATGAATAATGTAACATTGAATTCCAAAATAATGATCACGGAACACTTTTAATTTAAAACTGTTTGAAAGTAATCGAAATCTATAACTAGCACCGATATAAATGTGGAAATTTTAAATGATTTCCAACTGCTTACTGAGTCGAAATATTTAATTACGAATTCTGTCTGAACTATACAATAGCACTTTCACTGGCTAAAGCAATGGGAATTGTTAACTATGCACAGTTGAATATAACTGTCTGTTTCTGAATAGCTAACTTACTTCGTATGTTTAATCCTTCGTTCACACATAGCTAGCTAGCTCGTAACAACGTTATTTCGTATTGCATTAAATTATACAAAGTACAGCATTCAGAATCTTAAGCGAAATACGATTCATTCGTATTTATATACATTATTACCATCTACAATAGCAGACATATTTACATATTTATATACTTCAGAAACGTCAGCTCAAATTATGTCTACGTTTCGTAAGAACAGATATACTGTTTAAATCAATAATAATCCGATTCAATCCGTATTTCTGGAATAACTATTGCGACCATGTTCATCCGTAATTAAATTACACCTTTTTTAATATGACTTTATATTGCAAGTAATTGACTGAAATACATTCGTTGAAACCCTGTGGAGAGATAGAAGCACAGACACTATACAATGCCGATATTTCAAAATAACGTTAAGGATTCTGAATCTATAACAGGTGTAAGGAGTAGACAGTTGTTGCTGTATTATGTTTTCACTCATCTGCACATAATTTCAAACAGCTGGCAATAGATTCATAATAATTGTTCTCAACAACACATTCCGAATAAACATTTATATATGCTATATAGCTTTATGCAAAGCAGTAATACCTAAATTCCCATTGGGCAAAATTCTTGTTACGTCATAGTCTCATGATAAAGGCACTCAAGCGTTTCCAGCCAATCATTCTATACATTACGCTGTTGCCAACTTTTGCTTTTTTTTACAGAAACTTTATTTTAAATATACATATACGCTTGCAATATTATTGTTTATAAATAAAAAAAGAATGCGTTTGATTTCAAGGTATACGTAAATAAAATAAAACTTTTAATATTTAATTTAGAAAATCAGTTTCAAAAATTGTAATATTTGAAAATCTTTATCCATATATCAATTTTGAAATTTAATGCAAAATTTTCGAGCAGAACACCAAGTGCAAGTCTAATGTTGATTTTGAATTCAACTGAGAACCGTGTGATTATAGTTATCACGTGATTGTTTTGAATTTAGCCCATTAAAAATTGTTGTTAACATGATATGTAGGATCACATTTCGTTTCGATTAAATGTTAGAAAATACTGCATTTAAAATTTCATCAATCATATCTGTTCAATAAATGTTTAATTGCCAATATGCAGTAGGGAGCATTAGCTCTTTTTTTGCTTCACGGATACAATAAACAATCTGGTAAAGTTTGCAGACCATTCCTCAGAACTTCCTGTTTCCTTTTGGCAAAAACTTGTAATTTACACTGGAGTGAGATAATGAAAAATATTAAGATTCGCTGAGAAATTAGCTAATCAGTTATCTTTTTTTTATTGAACACAAAAATCAGCGAATGAAAGTATTTACTTGTATATTAATAATTCATTTTGGAAAGTGTAGCCGTATTTTTTTTGGAGGCTGTATATTTTACTAAATAGCTCTTATAAGAAACACTGCAATTAAAAGTTTACAACAATTCATTGTACTGCATTAAATAATATGAAACATACAAACTATAAAAGGAAATCCTTGGAATTTATAAACTTAAAACTCTCACATCGATAATAAATATAAATTGATTGTATACTTCTAAGTATTTCTAACCAAACACCTCTCTATAACAGTTATGCCATATTTACGTGTATATTTAATGCACATTCGTCTTAATATTAGGCCATAACTATAGTTTGATAAATGGTTATATTCAACTTGTATCAAACATGTTGAAAATTTAACTCCGAATTGTAGTATTAACACCCTACTGATGAATTTACAATGCAAACTCAACTCATCCTCCTCATGCAACTTTGCAACATGCAATCAATCATTTTAAATCAAATTTACACGAAACAATACAATTTAAAATACCATATCAAATATTCATTCCCGTAGACTCTTTATTATGAACCGTGTTTGTCGACATACTTAACTATATCCAGTTACGAACACTAAACGCAACTTTCTGCTTACAGTTCCTGACAACTTTTCAACCACAGTTCATAAATGGTAAACTCCAGTCTCTCTCTTTATACATCCGACTTAATATCGGAGGTAATCTATCACAATCCACTCCGGGAAAACAGAGTGAAAGAGTCTTTTTGGAGAACACCAGAGCAAAACCCTTCCAAAATAAACTCCTCTAGAAACAAAGCTGGAAGCATAGCGGAGGGCAACCATTCAGACCAGTGGGATTTAACAGAGTTAGGGGAAGGGGGATGGTAAAACTCACATAGCACTTTTGCAACTAAATGAGAAGGGGGAGGAGAGGGGGTTGGGCAGAATGTTGCAAGCGATACATTGTGGGGGTGGAGGAGGATTGTTAGGGGACACCAGGATCAATTATAAGCCACTTCAGATGACTTAGAAGCCAGTGGCGTTAAAGTTTTGACAGGCTTTTGACAATTTGTCGCCTTCGTTTTAACCGATAGCCGAGACGGGTAGATGTTACCTGTCATCTAGGCTTGGAGATTTGCGATTTTCGTCTGGTTGTTTGTTTTATTTCCTTGGATCTTTTTTTTTTATAT
The DNA here is from genome assembly GCA_019973975.1 of Trichonephila clavata. NCBI lineage: Eukaryota > Metazoa > Arthropoda > Arachnida > Araneae > Nephilidae > Trichonephila > Trichonephila clavata. The sequence goes on from BMAO01029083.1 coordinate 15,375, forward strand.
AATATTCTGGAAGTGGTATGTCGAAAAGGAAATCGTGTCGTTTTAAATTAAAAGGGATTTTTACTTTGACGGCTCACAGTTTTGTAATTAATTCGAGTGGATAAATTGGTTTTAGAGAGCTCATTTATCAAGTTGTCAAATTTAATTCTCGGTGAAATTTGAAAGACCTGGGATGGAGGGGGGGGGGGATTCAATGAAGTTTCGAATGTCGCAATCGTAAAAGGAACAGTTAATATTTTTCGCATTTCCGTCGTGATCTAGGATTTGAAATAAAGATCGATAGATTTTAACTGTTGGTACCTTATTTAACAGATAGGTTTTTTTTTCGCGTTGTGTACTTTATTATTCTTAAATATATTTTTAATTAAAATGGCATTAATCTCGTTTTAAGTTTATATGCTAATCAACTCGTATATATTTTGCTTAATACTAAATAAATTATTGCTTAGCTCAGGGGTGGCGAACCCACGGCCCGAGGGCTGCAAGTGATCCGCCTTGTATAGTTTTGCGGCCCATAAGATTCATTACAACTTTACAAAATATGATTATTTATGCAATATTTTTTATTAAAGTGTCGTGTTTTGCAACAAATAAATCTGAAATCAAATACGAAATTTATAGAACATAAATCGAGTTCAGACTTAAAGGACGATAATCTGTAAAATCATTTACGATGTGGAATGACGGATACGGAATGAGATCGCGCATTACACGGACACATTACACGGAATGAGATCGAAAGAATTGTGAAAAAGTACTTCTGTAATTAAACAAATTAACCATTATTTGAACATTGCATTATCTATGTTTGTATACGTGAAAAATAATGAAAACAATAATAATAGTTCATTCTGTTTAAAATTTTAATGAGATAATTGAATGTAAGTGGTCCAAATCTAATATAAAAATAAATTGTTTTATCTGCCGCCCACGAGATAATGATTTTTCAAAGTGGCCTGCAACGTCATTTGGTTTAGTCACCCCTGATGAAGTTGGGGATTAGAATATGAAAAATCTATTTTTAACGCATAACAAAAACACACATACGTGTATGTATTATATGTATAATTCCGAACATTGTTAAGCGTCATACATTCGTAAGTTTATTCTATAAGTGTTTTGTATCGTGATATTAAGAGGTTACACTTTTGTTATACTGGCTACAGAAAAAAGGGGCTAAAACAATAGTCAAAATATGTCCTTGTAGAAAGCAATACGTAAGTGAACAGCAAAACCAAGGAAGAATTGCTATTATTATTTTAGACAGATGTTTCATTCTATTTCTGGTATGTTTCCATGGCAAGTATTCAGTCTTCTATTAATGTGCGTGACAGATAAAACGAAAGAATGATTTTTCATTTGGAAAAGAAATTATGATCATATTCATCCCTAAGAGACGTGGTCAAACCCAGATTCATTTTTCAAGCTAACCTTTGAGTTTTCTTATCTTGAGAGAAATTCACTTTTATTTTATTACCCCATTTTGTATGATTTTATTCTGTTGTTGGATGTTACGTTATACAACGAGCAAACGTTCAATTTCTAAAAGTATGAATTGAAAAGAGCTCGTTTATTATTATTCCCATATAAATTTTCCGGAAGAGAAATGACGTTTCGTATTACTGATAATGAGTTTTGTTGCATATAAGTGTGTGATTAATTCATGTTATATGTAAAACATAAGTTAAGCAATTTGTTTAGGGTATTGTAAGGACATCAGTAAACTAAAAATCGTTTTCGAAATTTCTAAAAAAAAATCCTTTCTCGTAAATTTTAAAATTACATGCTTCTCTGATAATACATAATAATTAAAAATCTCTTTTCAAGAACTCACCAAAACAATATAAAAATGATTATATTTAATTTTGTAAATCCTTTTTTTCAAAATTCTTTTCCTTTTTTTTCAAAAATGTAGCTTTGCAAAAAATGAAATGTTTTTGTTTTCATCCTTACATATATTTATATATTCACATATAATCTAATAATATAACTGTAAAAGTAATTGCTAAAATGAAGATAGGTTTAGAAAACTAAAGGTATTTTTTTAAAAAAAATATTTTGATTAAATTACGGTTTTTTCCCGTTGGTGGATATTTTAGTTTTCAGTGTAGTTTATACTCTTAAAAAAAGGAGTATAAATACTTTGTAACAAGTTTTATTATCCTATATTTATTCGTAAATAAAAGATACTCAGTTAATTTGTTTCCGTTGCCTCTTCATTGCATCTTAATATATCTCGTCGTTGTTGTCTTGTTCAAGTCGAGAAAAGAAATCAAGTGGCATCGAAAGAGTCTTTTCTATGTCAAAGACTTTTGGCGAATAAAGCAGTTGATGGTCAAAATATCATTTGATATTTAATAAGCATTTTTTTAAATAAATTTATTTAATTGTAAGGAATAATTGAATAGATTAGATCAAAAAAGAAGTCGATCGCGTGGTACGCAGGTACGTTACTACTTATACTATCCCATCGCTAGAGGTAATTGCGATTTAATAGTATAAAAGTTAAGTATGAATTTTGAAAGGTATTTTCTCATAATTGGCAGCCCATTCTTAGCTATTACATTGAAGGTTGAACACCCAAAAGGAGTACTACTGTTACACCAAGTCTAGTCCCCTAATGAATGTGCTGCCCTCAACTCACTTGCCTCTTCTTGTAAGACTTTTTCATTGGTCTTCAGTGATACTATACACTAATTTTGGGATCTTCTAATTTCCATAATGTTTCAAAATTTCTATAAAGTTACCAATTTCTGTAAAGTAAAATATTCAAAGTAAAATAGGATCTATTTTAGAAGTTACTTTCGTAATCTACTTCCCCTTTTGCTCTTACGTTAATTTCGCTGTGTATGCGATCCGTCAAAAACAAATAAAGTACCCGATGTAAAATTAAATTATTATCATACAGTTCCATTTTATGTACAATTAAACTTACAAACCTTGAAAATTAATTGTTTTAATTAAAAGAAACCCTTCTTAAATGAAATGTGTCCCATTCTTTTGATTCATTGTTACGATTACGGCAGATTAAACAATCAAATTGGTATATTTCATTAAATTTGAATTAAATTTGACGCTTCATCATAGCTCATTTCGAGGCAAATTGATCCCTCAGAACACATACTACCTTTGCTTCGAGCATAAATCATTTCAATCAATGGATATTGTGCCTTGGATTTAACCATAAATTTTAGCTCAGTGCTCTAATTAATTATTCTAGTTAATGACTTCCCCCAACTGACGCTTTTGAGGCTTGAAACAATTCATACTCGTTACGCTCCATATAGCTTTATGAGATAATCCTAATTAGTTCGTTAACTTGATGGTTTATGATATTAACAATGACTTTTTTTGCTGTTCTTTGCTTTTGTTTATCATATTTTACGTTAAAGTTATTGCTATTGTTTTCTATATTACGCTCTGATATTGTTGAAGAACATTTTATTAATTATTCAATATAGAATTTGTGGAATAGGTATTTTTTAGAGTAATATAGAAATTCAATTTCGATAGCCTAGCGCATTTTATAAGATTTAGATACATTGTAAAATCAGTAGTTATGTTCCGTAACTTAATCAGGACTATAAAAATTAGTTGTTTATATCAGTGCTTCTCAAACTTTGAATATTTGTGACCCAATTTTCAATCATAATTTTCATAGCTCTTTCCACCATGCAATAACAATGTATTAAAATCAACAATAATGTACTTTGTAAAAAGCTACAACGCGACATTAATTATAAACCGAACAAATTATCAAGATAAGTATTACATTTTGTATATAATTTATTACACAACAAGCTCGTGGAGTCTGGTAATTATTAAATTTTTCTTAACTTAGAATTGTCAAATACATTGTGCAGTATTGATATATTTATAAGTGTATTATATCAGTGAAAATGCGTTATTTACTGTTTATTTTATTTTTTATTGTGTCAGAATGTATTATGTTTTAGCTTCCTTACAGTAAATTAATAATATATATATATATATATATATATATATAAATAATATTTTTTATTTTGGACTATTACATATGCTCTCTCCCTCCCCCCCAAGTAGGGTTGTCAGGCCTTCCTAAGGAGGTGCACCCCAAACTTTAAGAAACGATGGCTTATACAAATAGCTGAACTTAGTGGCGTTCCCAAGAGACGGGTCTATGTGTTTGGACTTTCCCATAGGTCTCGGTTTATTTTTCGATTGATTATAAAGTTATGTATGCAGTACGTAAAATGTAATTGAGTATTTTTATTAATAACTAGCCGTTACCCTCCCGCTTCGCTGGGTATTTCATGATGTTTTATAAAAATATATCTGTTTATATTCGACAGACAGACAGACAAAATTTTAAAAATTGGTTTTTTGTTATGAGTACACTTTTAGTGCATTAAATAAAAAGCTGCTAATTTGAAATTACAAACAGACACTTCAATTTTATTTATTTGTATAGATATAGATTGGGATTGTAATAACTATTGTTTAAATGCGACTAAAAATGTAAATAAAAAAAAAGAAAAGATTAAAACTAACCGTAAAACTTATCAATTTCTTGTTTCTTGCATTGCTTTTTGCTTATGAAGCCTTGATTTATTATTTTTAAAAGTGCATCCGAAACAGCCGATGCTCTACTTAACTGAACAGTGAGATAACTATCATAAAAAAAATTATGGCACGTGTCAGCGTATTATCATGTGCGCGTAACACTAATATGTCTCATGAAGAGCATCGGTCGCCAGTAACCAAAACAACGACTTCATTAGCTCAGCTTGGCGTTCATCTTGGCATTCAGTTTCACGTTCACCCGTATAGTTTCCGTTCCCGTAAGAATACGGGAATAAAATATAGAGTATGTTACTCCCCGTTAATGTAGCTTTCCATTAGTGAAAGAATTTTTTAAAATCGCACCAGCCGTTTCCGAGATTAGCCGGAACAAACAGACAGACAGACAAAGACAGACAGACAGACAAAAATCTTAAAAATTGTTTTTTTGTTATGAGTACCGTATATACTTTTAGTGCATTAAGTAAAATGCTGCTAATTGAAATTACAAACAGACACTTCAATTTTATTTATTTGTATAGATTTATTTTATAACTAATGCTAATTATATATTCAATAATTTATTTGTTGCTGTTTTTTTTGTTTCCGATAATCGGAAAAATCAAAAACAAAAAAAAAAGGTGTGACTTGCGGAGTATTGGGGTATGATACGAGAATGATTAACTTTCACCC
>BMAO01029084.1:0-44606 GCA_019973975.1 Trichonephila clavata
GAAAAAATATATAAAACAAATTCTTCTTGGATTGCTTATAAGCGAAGTTAAGTTAAGAGCATTCCATTATTGTAGCGAAAACATTAAGAGATGGTTTCATATTCTTGATAAAATATAAATAAGAACAGGAAGAGCGCGTGCATGAAAAGATTTGAAATAAACTTAAAAGCCTTTTGCAATGTTTTCTGAGAATTTATCTTTTTATTTAACAATAATTTTTTGTTCATTTCAAGTTTTTACTTTAAGTATTTTGCTATAAGAATTTCGGACATTTTTTTAAACTGGGAATCTTTCAGTTGCAGTTTGTAAATAGCACTTTTAAGAGTATGAAAATAAAGGCTGATATACATTCTCTGGTATTATCTGAGTTTTAAAGCGTAGCATTTATGTGGCTTATAAATGATGTAACCGCACGTGAAATTCGTAAATATCTTAGAATTACTTTCTTATATATTAAATTTTAAAAATTCTATTATAATATGTTAGTGTTTTTTTCTCTTCTGAGAGATATTAAGTAGTTTCTTTTATTTTTTAGGAGTTTAAAGTATTTTATTCTTTTTTTTCAAAACTCTGCTTTTATTTTTTTATTTGCATTTTCTAGTAAATTAAATGTTATTTATTCCTATATAAATAAAAATTCTGCTCGTTTTCTACTAACTCAAATTTAGATTTGAATTTGAAAACAAACACTTAGATTAAAACCAAAGGACCAAATAAAAGTCGTGAATTTATTTACTTTAATATGAATTTTTTTTTTCTAATTGCAAATATGTTCAAAATTTTTAATATTTTTTGTTTTAAATTGAATACTTAGAGTGTTCATATTTATTAATTATATTCTAATAAACGTATAAAATCAGAATTCAAAATGTTCGCATGGTGTGACGGATCTATACGCGTCCTTCTAATAACCCTCTTGGAGAATGTTTGGGTTATGAATAACAACAACCCGTTCTGAAGAAGAAACCGTGATAGATATATATTATAGGTTTGCTTGCTTGCTAGATAGAGGAGAAGAGATGATTAGACGGAAGTTGCCTGGAGATTGAAATATAATGAGTAGAAAAAAAAAAGAAAATATCTACCGTTCAGGTATTAGTTATATTGATAGCGCGTTTCGGGCTTTAAATTTTAAATAGATGGTTTTAAGTGACAATTGGTCACATAGCTGGCACAGTAAATCAAATATTAGAGTAGAAGATTGATTCATAAAAGGTGGATCAATTGATTAGAAGTATTCCCTGAATTCGCAACCTCACGTAGCAAAACCCTGTTCTTTTCTACGAAACATCTCATTCTAACTAATTAATTGAATTTTGTCTGTTATAATTAGTGTGCTGAATAAATAATTAAAAAGTATTATGTCGAGTCGGCCTTCACTTCTCCCACACCTTTATCGGGTCCGAGAGTAGGTATAGAGGGTTACAATGGGAAATCATTAATTGAATACTCATAATTTGTAAAATTTTTAATTTACAAAAGTACTATCATGTTACTTCTAGGAGGGTTAATAGAGTTTCACATAGTTTGTTTGTTTGTAAATTTTCTACCTTTATAAAATAAACAAAATAAAATCAAAATATTTTTATTTCGAATTGAAATCTGTTTTAATTTTAAGTTATGTGTTTATTTCATTAACGCTTAATAATAGCATATTTTAATACTTGTGTCTTACTGATTTTTTAATCCTTTTTTCTTCTTTCCTGTATGTTTTTTCTGGTGTAATTAAATTGCTAAGCAAAAAATATGTATTTCTTTAGAGTGATCAAAAAAGAATAATTCATTAATCATTTCTGAATTTTAAATTTCTTTTGCTTTAAGTAGAGTATATGATTCACACAACTAGCTTATTTGGAATCATCTTGTAGTCAAAAATAGATGTAACCAAGAAAGATTTCCTTCTTGTCCCCCCCCCTGGTAGATTTTTTTAAGGAGAAACTTTGCTGTATTGGTGCATTGAAAAACTAGTGAACGTCATCTCTGAATGAACCACATAAACAATTAGGAGTGGACATCAATGAGCCAATGAAGGTAAACATTGAAAAGGTGGTGAGGAAAGAGACGCTGCCTGGAAATTTGGGGGAAAATAACATCAGTTTTTTTAAATAAACAGTTTGACCCTTTCTCCCGTTTGACTATCATTCCAGCAGGGAGTCCAACATTGTCCTAGATTTCAACTCTATTAAGGCAAGTTTTCCCAATATAATTACTTTTTTATACTGGATTAAACCTCACAATAATAACCTCTTTAATGATTTCGAAGACTTTTGTGGGGAAAAAATTGTTCATCTAGGAGAAATATTTGATGTTTCAGCCTCTAGCTCTTTTCTTGAAAAGTAGCTTATAGTTATTATTAATAATGAAGCCAAAAAAAAAAAAAACGCCTATTGGCTTTTTTTTGAAAAAAAAAATATTAAAATACGAATCAAATAAATGTATCACCAAATGGAAAAACAGAACCTTTTTTTAGAATTTATATTTTTAGAGAAAATCCCTCACCACCTTTAAAAATGGAAGCAAAAATAATTAACAGAGAAAGAAAGAAAGAAATTTTTGTCACTAAATGATGCGAAGCTTGGGATATCAAAAATGTGATCTTTTTAAATTACCATATATTAATCATCCTATATTAACTGTTTTAACGATAGCGCTCCTCTCTTCTAATAAATTTGAAATCGTGAACGTATTATTAATCCAAAAAAATCATATTTCGCCTTTAGAATTATATTATTTTATACTTATTAGAAAGCAATAAAATAAATTCAAAACAGAAGAAAAATAAAAAAAAATTGTAAAAAATTTGTAAAATAAAATATTTCTTGGTGGATCAATTATGTGTTTTTATAAATCATTTGGCATTTATATATAATATTAGTGTTATTTAGAATATGTAAATTGTTTGTTCTAATGTTGAACAGATAGCACTTTCTGCAACTGATCAAAAAATAGAATTTGTCTAAAAAGAATAATTCTATAATTCGAATCTCGTTTTTGAGTTTAAATTTTGATTGCGTGAGATGCATCTTGCTTCGAAATTTATTCCTTAAAAAATAAGTGTTGAATACAATCCATATGTTGGAATTAATTTGATGTAATAAAGTTCTTTTTATCCCAATGAAGCTGCGGATTGGTATATACGTTTGCAGACCTAGTACATTTCCCTGGCAGTTGATATCACTTTTAAGCACGGCACCATATTGGAGAAATACGAATTGCCACAATGTAATTTGAACCACAGTTACCTCCCAGAGGAAAGCACCTGAGCTCTGACAGTGCGAAATGGACGACTGACGACTGACTCTGACGACTGACGAAAAATATTTTGTACCTCAATTTCTAGGAAATTGAGCTCTCTCTTTTTACTTTCGTTTTGATTGGCGTAAAAGGATATAAACAACTCTTCAAATGTTGGGGATATTGATTTTGTTATGTCTTGTTGAATTTCCAGGGCAGGGGTGGTGAACCATTATAGATCAACGTGCCATTTTTCCTAATGGAGTGTTTAATCAAGCATAGACGTGCCGCGTTAAATAATTTTGACTTGTGATTCTTGAGAAAATAACAAATTCAATGCGACTTAAAATTCTTTATTTACTACGAAAATATACTTTTGTTCTGTATAGTACTAAATGTTTTAGCTATACGTGTAATTGAAATTAAAATAAACATTAGTGTGACTCCTGTTGTTGCCGATTGATGAAAAACAATTGTGGTAACGTTCGGTTACCTTACATCCGAACCCTCTTTGTCTACCTGTAAACCCGGCTAGATGTGAAGGAGGAATAGAATATCCACAGACATTATTCCCAATCTAATTTATTATTAATTCTTATTAACAAATATCAACCAGACACAATACAATTCTAATTAAGGTATATGAACTATGGTAGAGTGCAGAGGTGAGATACTCTAATACAGCCCTCACTGAATCTAAGGCAGCTTAAATGCGCTCAATTACAACTACATCGCACACTAATAACTAGCTTCTACTTAATCAAGTGCACAGTACGTGAACCTTTAATGCATCGGTTCCTACACTGGAAACTTCTAGGCACTCTCTCCGACTTGATCAAATGACGATGGCTCCACGCTCTGCAATCTTTAACTAATTCTCAAACTTCAAGTTCACTCCTACTTGACCACATCTAACGTATCAACTTCAGCTTGTCAACAACAATGTGTCAACAAATCACTTGCTCCCTTCCTTTCCTTCACTTTACTTCACATGGCTTAAGTTAACCTCTTACTTCACTTTGTCAACTCGCGAAACCGAATTATATATATACCTCATTTACATAAATCACGTTTGGTTTCTCGATGAAAGTTGATTGAAATAAATATTTTGTTTAAAGAGCTAAGAAGATATTAGTAGAACCGCGTATAGATCCGTCACAAACTTACATTAGGATTGTAACATGTTACTTTTAGTAGAATGCATGCTGAATTGGAGTGATCTGCCAAACGGGTTCCAGGCAATTAGTTATTTTTACTGTTGTTCACTTTTTTGACAAGAAGATTATGATTTGTTTCAAAATACCGTTTAACACAGACGATGTTCTGCGTACTACTATTCCTAACCATAAAACTCACACCTCTTTATCGCTTTTACTAATAATGCCATATTTCTAGATTCAACCAAATTTGAAATTATCTGTTGCGCTTACTATCTTGCACTTTTTGTTCTTTTACTGAACTAGCCATGTTAAATAACAGTTAAAAATCTTAAATATAACAAATAAACTTTAAAATACAGTTGTGTCAACGAAATTGACTATGCTATGCGTAGACAAATATTGCATCATAAGCAATTGTAGTCTGCGACGTAACTAAGGCAAGACAATAACAAACGAGGATTCTCACTGCCGCCCGCGACCGATCACTTGCGTTTGTTCGTAACACTTAATAGTGAGCTTTGTTATTTTGAAATAAAATGTAAACCATTTTGATCACTGGCGTGCCCAAAAAATTTTGTCGCGTGCCTTCGATGGCACGCATGCCATTGGTTCGCCATCTCTGGTCTAGGAATATTTTTACTCTTAACAGATGATTTACTTTGAAATGAATAGATTTGCGGTTTGTAAATTTAAAAAAAAGGTAATAGAAAATAGATTTGAAATAATAAAAATAATTTTAAATATTAGTTTTTACAATGTAAGATCTAAAAATATTTCGGAAAGAATTTGATGATTTTTTAAAAAAATAACTATTTATCTAAATTCTTATTCCGTGCATAAAATCTTTAAACAAAGTAAACAAAAAGTTTCAGAACTTTATTTTAAATATAAAAAAATTCTTAGCACACACATTTTATATACAAAATTATCGTGAAAAATAAACTTCTAAAAATGCATTGAAGTTTTAAAAGTCTGTAAAATAAATGAAAAGATAAAATACAGCCATAGCGCGTGTTATCTCTCTATCTTTGAATTTCGCTCAACATACTATTAAAGAAAGTTAAATAACTGGCTAAAAATATAGCTAGAACTAAAAAAGTTGGTACACGAATTTAGAATAGTCGCTCAACTAAAATGAGGTAATGAAAAAAATTTGATATCTTGTTCCTTTTTTTAGGGTAAAGTGTCCCCTTAAAAACTCCTTGTCGAATTTCATTATACCATCTTTTTAAGTTCTAAATGAATAAAATTTAATGAAAATTCTAGAATTATTATTATGTTTAACTATGCTAAAATAGTTATTGCTTTTCTACTAAAACGATCACTTTACTTTTAAATGAAAGCATATATTTTTGTGAGGGTTTTTTTCTTAGGAGAATATCTTTCCAGGAAACATTTTTTCTAGTTTAAAGAACTCTGATTTTATGTTTTTCAAATAATTCATTTGATTGTAACTTTGTGTGGTTTCTTCTTGTGTTAATTGATTGATTCTTAACAAAAGTATATTACAATATAAAGTAAGAAAACTTTTTTTAAAAATCAATTTGAAAGCAAAAAACACTTCTTTAAGTTAAAGACATGTGAAGATAAATAATATGTTAAATATAGTTCGTTTTTGCCTTATTTGTTAACTATTAATTTCACACTCAGAAGCAACCCGAGTGGTATTGGAAACGGACCTCGTAGCTTTGAACCATGGTCAAGGGACTAAGTTTTCCCTTGTAGTCTATTTTATAATGTTTGTGATAACCACTTTTATATTCTTTAGTAAATTTCATCAACACAAATATATCTTAGAAGTAAGAAAAAACGGTACTTACCTACTATCGCAATAATGCCAACGTTCAAGATAATTCGCCAAGTTGGCACCCCTTTGATACTTATATTAAAATGTGTGGTACACGCTGAATTGGCAACCATGCGCTTCCTTTCCTGTGTTGCAGCTAATACAGTTGCGACAGTGACATAACGAAAGCCCCCAAGCAAAATCAGGTTTTGGGCCCCAAGCCGGCTCTTGCAAAGGTACATAGGGGAGACCGGGGCAAAATGACGAGCGGGGCAAGATGACTAATGTCTTAATTTTTTCGTATTCCACTAGGTAGCAGTATCAAATGAACACTACTGGCTCTCTTTTTGGCCTTCCGTTAAACTATAGTATAGACACGCTGAAATCGCCCTTTTTGTGTTAGTTGTGAAGCTTTGATTGTTTTTTGATGCCACGATATAACTTTTATGCATGTGTAAATAAGCTCTGCTACAGATACAGGTAAGATATAACGTTTCTCTTTAATATTTATGAGTAACTTGGTTTAAATACTACCTATTACCATGAATAAATGTCAATTAATTGCCTTCCTTCATGGTAATGAGAGCGAATATTTTTAAACAGACAGTCTGGGGCAAGATGACGAGCTCGTCATCTTGCCCCGTGTTTCGGAATTTATTAAACTTACTATTGCTGTCCATTCTATTAAATCCTGTGAACATTTGTTTGTATGTGTGTATGTCCGAGTGACCTTGCGCTTTCATCTCTTCTGCGGCTAAGGGGTGCATCGGACCGGGAAAGGTTTCATTCGAAAGGTGGTGACCAGAGGAAGACATTTTTGCCATCCGCTAGCCCCCTCCCCTAAAGAGGAAGGAATGTAACAATAATTTGTTTCTTTAGAGCTACTGGCTTTTATCTGCCACCTTTTCTGATTTTTTGCGAGAAAACGAATGCTTCCTGAACTTGTAGAAAGAGCCCCACCAGGAACTGTAGGCAAAGGTAGTGATAAGGGCTGGAACAATGAGGGCACCTTTTTCTCTTTTTTGAAGCACTTTTATCTTCATGTGAAACCAAGCAAAGAATCTCCTAATCTGTTGATTTTTTACAATCACAAAACTCATATAACTTTGCAGGCTATCTTATATTGCTGAGCGAAAAACATCATCATGGTTGGGTTGCAATTGCACACATCACATTGTCTCCAGCCCCTTGTTGTCATTTTTCGACCAGTTAAAAACGCACTATAGCCAAGCATGTGACACCTTTATGATCACTTTTCCAGAACAAACTATCACAGACAAAAATATTGCTGAGGTTTTGAGCATCACTTACTTCAAATCAGCTACAGTTGGAAATGCCGTTGAAAGGATTTACAGAATATGGGATCGAGCCTCATAATCCTCTTGTGTTTAGCTAACATGACTATGCTGCAGTAAAAACTACTAACCATGCTGCTGTTAGCGATGAAACTGAGAATAATAGTTCTATTCCTCAGACCCCGGTAATAGAAAACCAACATATAAATCCTCCAGAAAAACCAGAACTTATGGCAAATGCTGATTCCGATGCACCAAAGAAGCTTGTTAGTGTTTTTTTTATTTCAAACCATTGCCTAAAACAACATAATGTGAGGGGGGGGGGGAGAAAAAGCAAAAAATTGAGCTCTAGCATTCTTACAAGCACACCCACCAAAGAAATGTTAGAACAAAGAGAAAAGCAGAAGGAAGAACAGGAAGTTTTTAAAAAAAGAGAGAAATAAAGTTCGTGAAGCTAAAAAGGGAGTAAAAAAACTCAAACTGTTCCTGTAGGCCTAAATCTATAAAATCCATGTCAAACATTCCAGTTGTATTAACTTCAAAAGACGGTGTTATAAGATGTCCTGCTTGTGAAGAGAAACCCTCCAACAGAAGAGTGGATCCAGTGCTGTAAATGCCAAGAGTGTTGGCATGAAGAATGTTCCAATTTTAAAACTGTAATTTTATTTGTGACTATTGTTAGGTACACAACTAAACACTTCAACATTACGTTACAATGCATTACGCTTAGTTTGTTACTTTGTAAGATGTAAAAACACAGTTATCATTTGATAAACCATGTAACACATTCAAAAGATAAAATATGCTCAACCTTTTTCAGTGTTGTCATCTTGCCTCAAGGCAAAAGTCATCTTGCCCCATTACTGGGGCAAGAAGATGATTTGTTAAGGTATGAAAAAATAAAATAATCCTTAACTTCTTTTATTGGAAAAATTAAATGGTAATATATTTAATACTACAAAGGACTACTCTAACAGTTCATGTAAAATTGATTTTACTACCCTTGAAAATAAATTAACAAACAACAAAAAACTGTTAACGTCGTCATCTTGCCCCGGTCTCCCCTACTTGGCGTCAATTAGGCTGGGCCCTTCCCCCGCGATGCATGAGTTGCGAGGGTGCACGTTACATCACTCCATTGGGTTGCCATAATATTTAAGTATTAAAAAAACTATTCATGTCGTGGGCTTTTATTTTTTTCTTTCTACAGTTGAGAAAGAATTTTAGCATTGTTTATTTAGTAAGTTTGCATTGTTTATTTATAGTTTTTAATTATATCTATTTTCTTTTGAATATATATTTTAAAGATATATTACAGATTGTGTCTGTGATATAAAACTTAAAACATTTTCTCAAAAATATTTTTTTTTAAAAATTAAATCTTAATCAATTTTTAAAATGAGAAAAATAAATGTTTTATTTTGTGGTAATGACAAATGAATAATATTTTCTAAAATTATTTTCTTATCACGAAATTATACAATTTTGCAGTTTAAATACTATTATGCACAGTAAATAATAAATTATTTTTTTGAGGAGAAAATCAATTATATATATATATATTCAGCGTTATTAAATATTTTGTTTATAGAAATGTTTCTCAAAAGCTACATCACATTATGATCATTTTTCTGTCGATGCCAAATAATAGCATAATAAAAATTACATTTAATATGCAAAACGGGGAAAAACATCTGACTAAAATATTTTTGGATGAATTCCTTTGATAAAAATATCTTCTGTTGCCTTTCATTTCTGTATGTGGCGAGATATAAAAAATCGTTTGTTAAATATTTGCTCTTTTTTCTTTGAAATATTCCATTCTTTTATTATTGTTATGTCTAAAAATGGTTTTGATAATCTTCTTGATACTTATATTAAAAAAGGTAATGGAATTTATAAAGGTAGGTACACGCAATTTATGTATTATGTATACGCAATAATTTTAATGAGGTGAAATCATTTTTTTTATTTATATCTTATTTTGTAAAGCCACTTATGTAAATTGAATACAATATGATATTTAAAAAAATCCAAAGGGGTATTTTTTTCATACTTTCAACATTGTGAACAGAAAGAACAATGAAATTATGAAAGTATTTTTTTAAGTAGAATGCCTTTTTTTAATTTAAGTAATTAAGTAACATAGATTTTGAAAAATAATTGTTACTACACGCCTTTGTATAAAGTTTTTAGAAACTTTATTAAAATACTTTCACACAGTTTTATTCAATTTAGCATGTTCACCTAAGACATTTATGCATGGAAAAATTCTGTGTAACTTCATGCTGCAAAATGTGTGAAATTTCCATTCAGGAATTAATTTCTGGTACTGTTCTGGTACCTCGAGTTTGTGTTCCTCTATCCGTCCAATCAAGAGGGACACGATTAAAGTGGTGCCGGGAACATGGCAATTGGACTGTATCTAACTGGGGCAATGTCCTGTTTACTGATGAGTCAAGATTTGCTCTGGGGCCAGATGGTAAGCGTATAAGGATATGGCGTACACAAGGAACACGCAATCAGCCCCAAAACATCACCGAATATCACGCATTTCGAGACGGAAGCATTATGCTATGGGCGGGGATTTTATTAGAATACCGCACCAACCTACACATCATTAAACGGGGTTCTGTGACGGCTGTCCGGTATGGAGATGAAGTCCTAGAACCCATTGTGAGATTGTACGCTGCAGCAGTTGGCCCTACTTTTGTTTCAATGGACGATAACGCACGTCCCCCCATAGAGCTGACATCTTCGATGACTACCTGGAGAGTGAAGGGATTGCGCGTATGGCGTGGCCAGCATATTCGCCCGACCTTAATCCCATTGAAAATCTTTGGGATGCTCTCGGCCGTGCTGTATCTTCACGTTTCCCACCTCCAGCCACTCTTATTGAGCTGGAAACTGCTCTACAAGAAGAATGGCGATTGCTTAATTCTGCGGTGGTTGACCACCTAATTTAAAGCGTGGTCAGAATGTGTATACTTTGCATACAGATGAGGGGGATAACATACCCTATTAATGTCCTTTTTTTCATTTATGCTGTTTATTTTCACTTTATACATAATTCTGTTTAAGTCTCCAGTATGACATTATCTGATAACTTACAAAAATTTAATATTGTTTTTATTTCTATATATAATTATTGATTTTGTTTTATGTATAAATATATATGCTACTTTACTGCCAGATTTTGTGTCAATCAAAGCAGTATTTGTTGATTTTTTTTGCATTTTACATCTTCGAGGTTAACTTTTGGAAGTGAGTGTATTTTCTTCTGCTGGCATATAATGTTAATATAAAGGACATAATATGAGCTTAGATTTTCAAAAATCTTTTGCAGGGCGTTTTTAAACAAGATTTTTCAAACATGGTTTAATTGTAATTTAAAAATAATATTTCGTTTAAAAACGAAAATTGGTTAGTTTTTTTAAATTAATTATTTTTGTAGTTTTTAATAATTGTGGTAACCGTGTAACTGGAATAAATAAGGATTAAGAGCTAGCTGATACACGATCGACCACTTCCACAATACGAAAATAAAGTTCATTGAAAAGAAACAGAATTTGAGTAATCTTTAACATTTATCATGACGAGAGGACCCCTACTAAATAGTTTCTTGAAAATACTTCCAGCGTGTTTAATAGCTTCTTCAGCATTAAATTTTAAAAAAAAATAATCAACTATCGAAATATCAGGGCACGATAAAGCGGTGGACGGAAAATTGCTTGGATCGGACTGCGGAGAGCGATAGTGCAAAGAAAAGGCCTGGGTTATGAAATGTTTCAATGTTACTCTGTACTCTACTCAATACACAATACTCGCCAATTACTTTTCATTATTTGTATTGTTAAAAAATACTTTTATTTTGAATCTAAAATCATCTATCCAAAATTAACTTTTTTTTCCAATTTTTTGACAATTACTCAACCTTTTTGTGGCAATATTAAACTATGAAATTAATATTTTATATATGTATATAATTATTTTTTTCTAATCTCCATACCATACAAGATTAGATACCATACTATTCTGCAAAGTTGGGATCCATTGATAATTGTTTTTCAATTCCTACTATATTATAGCTCACTCTTTCCCTATATATATTTATTCATATATATCTTGTTCAACTTTTTTATCGCTAATAAAATAATCTATTCATCCAATTAAGTTCAAAGAAATTTTTTTTAACTTGTGGTGGATGACACATGATGTTAATACAGTTTTTTCAAATATTAAATTATTAATTATCGGTTAAATAATTTAATTAATTACCGGTTTTTGACGCCAACTTATTCGTCTCCATTGTTGTAACAATGACAAAAGTTATCGTCGAAAACTGGTTTTTCAGCCAAACTAGCCAAACCGATTATGCATTGTTACAACAATGCAGACAAATCGTGCTCTTTTTTCAATTCCTACTATTGGTTCACTTTCTTCCTACATGCATATATATCTTGTTTAAACTTTCCATCGTTAATAAAATACATTCTATTCATCCATTCA
Organism: Trichonephila clavata; assembly: GCA_019973975.1. Classification (NCBI taxonomy): domain Eukaryota; kingdom Metazoa; phylum Arthropoda; class Arachnida; order Araneae; family Nephilidae; genus Trichonephila; species Trichonephila clavata. Next base: position 11,985 of record BMAO01029084.1, read on the forward strand.
ACGTAAGAATTGATTTAGAAAATTTTATATTACTTTTTTCTTTGTAAAATCACTATCCACCCTACTATACATTCTTTTATACAATTTTTTTTTAATATTCAATATAAGACATGGACTGTTTGCAGACTGAAATGTATTGAAACATGCTGTGCCTAAACATATTCTGGAATGTCATAAATCACTTCTATTTTTTTTTAAAAAATTTATATTTTGGTTCTCATTGGAGGTTTACGAACTTCAAACTTATCAGAACAAAAACGGAAATTCACACGCACTTCCAAAAATGTCACTTTGCTTTTCGGGAACATTTACATTTTTCTTTTGAAACGTGATGAAAAGAAGTCGTTAGAACTCAGTGGAAATTTTATAATGGATGCGTGAAAAATATGTAAGATAAATAACGTAGTTAAAAATGTCAGAATTGGAGTCGGTGTTTAGTTAAGAGCTCTTAGATAGTTAAGTTTAAACTCTGAGTTTGTGAGTGAGTTTAGTTTAAACTCTCTGTGAATAATTCAGCCTCAGTATTTCGAATGTTTTTTTACAAAACCTGACTATTAATACAAGGTGTGGTTTAAATAGTAAATATTACTACTGAAAACTTCTTGATGGTTAGTACGAGTTGTACTGTGAATAACAGCCTTTTCTTTTCGAAACACTTGTTGTTTTGTAAACAAAATATTATGTACACAAAAGTTTTTCAATTTACCCTGAAAGATCTCAAAATATTGTTTTAAAACTAGTTTGACTTCCGCATTTTATTTTTATCTATACCTTCAGATTGTAAAACATGAAAAATTTAGAATTTTCAATTACTGTACTACTGTAATCTTTTAAAAAAAATTACAGGAGGATATATATGCAAATATGTGAAAAAATACTCTGCATTAATTGGAAATAAATTATTTAACTACGAGGGTGATCGGTAAAGTCCCGCTTCGTTCTACTGCAACCGCTGTGGTAGTATTGTGATTCAACACTTTCATTCACATGTCTTTGATTGTTTATCTATCGAAGCTGTTACAGCCGGATTGTGTTATTTTTACACGAATTAGTGAGCGTTCAAAGTGTTTAAAATGATTGCCAATTTCGCCGACTGGGAAATACATTTTGTAATCCGTGTTTTGAACGCAAAGAATGTTAGACTAGTTGAAATTCATCATCAAATAGTAGAGATTGATAGTTAAAAAGTAATGAGTGACAGAGTGGTGAGAAAGTGAGCTCGATTATTCAATGATGGGCGCACCAATGTTCATGATGAAGCACGAAGTGGGCAGCCTTGTGTTGTTAATGATGATTTGGTTGAAAAAGGGAACAAGGAAATTCATGAAAACAGACGGTTCACAATAAGATTGCTTTGCAATGAGTTTTCACAATTTCAAAAACGTTTCACTGAGGGCATCTTTCTTTTATAGTGGATATAGACAAGATGGTTTTCCGATATGAAAAATGCTTGAACAATGGTTTTAACTATGCAAAAAAGACGTTTTCGACATGCTCTTTCGTGTAGAAATAATTTTTAAAAAAACTATGCGAGTTTTTCTAAAACGGTACTTAGTTTCAGGATACGCCTCGTATAAAGCGAAAAACAGTGAAAAAGAAATAAAGGGATAATATTATAATTTTTTAATAATACCTTTATAATTGCCTAGAACTACTTAAGAATATTTGCATTTCTAAGTTGTTTTTTCCCACTTCGTTTGGATTTGTTATCGAGTGAGAAGTTCCAAGATTAGTATGATATAAATTAGTAAGCGTGACTTGCTTCAAGACAAATTTTCTAATTCAATCAGTACGTTACAAATCACATCAGAGAACAAAGTATTTTATGAAAATATATTGAACAATGAAAATTAATCATGAAAAAAATTAAAGACAAAAAGATAAATTCTTTTTTGTGAGTTTCGGTAAAGAAAATAATGATAAGTAAACGAAAAATAACTTCAGGGACGAGATTAAAAAATAAAGGCAAACATGCTTAAAAATGAATTCTTGTTTTAAAGATGGTGTCATTCTTTGTTTCTGTAAGATAACACGACGTTAATTACATACTTGTTACTAAAGAAAAGATATGTTTTAATTTTTAAAAAAATGTATAGAATTTCTCTTTTATTTTCATTTACATCTAATAAAAACTTTAAATGAATAACGTGGTTTCTTCCCATGGCAATTTTCGATTTGTTCATCATTTTCTATTTCTCATGCATAATGCTTTTTCTTACAATTTAAAAAGATATCTGAAGAGACTGGACCATTCTACGCAGTAGAATATTTCTATAAAAATAAGCAAAATAAAAATATTCATTAAAACACAGAAAATATTTCGTAGTTATTCCGAGCATTCTAAACAATCTAATTAAGTCTTCATATGTAGCTTTTTGAGGGTTTCTATTTTTTCATTCAAAAACCTTTTTTCTAATCTTCTTAAAAAATATTTTCATCAAGAGCACATTGTTTTTTTAATGAAAAGAGTTCCCACACACAAAATGTTTATAAATTACTTGAGAAAAACGGCAAACCACTACACATAATTCATTTTTTTAACATACTGTTATCCTGAATGGTTCTTAGTAGCTATACCAAACACGAAACAAAGTTTAATAAATAAAACTCACGTTATTTTACAGTCAAATTAATTTTTAAATCCTACTTTTATGTATATTCTATAAGCACATTTAACTCTTAAATGTAGCGTAACTATGCTCACTGAACAATGATGTTTTATGATTTCTTAAACAAAAACCAATAACTATTTAAAATATATTTTAGTTCTACGTATAGAAACTGATGCGTTGTAGATGTTTTCTTTTCTTTTTTATTTTAAAGTGCAAAAAAGTCAGTTGTTTAAAAATCACATTATTGCACTATATGCATTTAAAAATTAAAAAGAAAATTATGTATGTCTTAGAACAAGAATCGACAACCTATACCATGCGTGGTACATATGGCACGCGGTATCATTCTCAGTGGTACTCTGTACTACTCTACAAATTTATCAATTTTTGAGTGGATAGAAGTTGATAAATTTGTAATGGACATTATTTGAGAAAAACATCTTCAGAATTATGGACAGTTACGGCATTGCAAAAAAGCCGGAATGAAAACTCTAAAGATAAATTTGCAGCTATATTGTAAATTATTGAATATCATTTCTGTTATTAATTGTTTATAAGAGAAAATTGCATGTACTCTACTTTCCGCATTTGGTTCTACATATTTAAGTAAAAAATGTTTCTTTCCTCATACGAAAAATATTTCGAGGCCGCAAAGATACTGTTTAACAACTGGATGCTCAGTATCGAGTCAAAATGAAAATCATAAATTATACACTTGATATTACAATATGAAAGTACATTGGTGGAAGCACTATGTTCGCATTAAAATTTTTATTTCACCAAGTTGCCAAAATAGTCGCCAAAAATGATGCCAACTTGGTTCTATCGCCAACATTCCGCTATGTCGCCATTATAATGTAAGGAACGCGAATATTACAATTTTAACATAAAGTAAATACAACAGAGAGTAATATTAACGTATTAAACGCCCAAAAATAAATTATTTACACTATTTTAAGCGTTCATTACACAAAATTTGCAACAATGTATTACTTTTGCGGAGCAGAGATTAGCTTATACAGGTGTTTTCAAAAATCGACCCATTAGAGAGTTACAGAGAGTTATAAGTGAAAAAAAAATCATTTTTATCAGCTGTTAAATCTACAGACTTAAAATTAAAAAAATATGTTTTTTTTGTTCAGATGAGGTATGCAAAATACTTTTTTTTGTTTAATTTGCAATTTACGTAAAATTAACTCATTAAAAACTTCTTTATTCGTCAATCTGTATTGTTAATTTTTCATTTCACCCGTACAAAAAACTGGTATAATAGCTAGTATAATATGTAATAAAACTTCGACTATTAAAAACAGAATCTTTTAAGTTTATGAGAAGTGGCATTATTTAGAAGGTTCTCATTTCACTCCTAGAAATTAATAATGTAATTTAATAAAACGATACTTAATGTTATGAACATTTAAATAAAGGATTCTTCCAAAATCGATTATTTTACATGAACTTCAAATTTGATAAAAAAAAAATTAATAAGTAAAATATATTTGGTTTTGAAGAAAAATAAAAAAGTAAGGATTTTTTTTTATACCTGAGAAGTTATCTTGCTCATATACTGAAAGCCAAATGAAGTGAATCAATATTATTGATTTACTTTAAGGGGTTTGACAAGAGAATTATTTTCAATCCAAGTACTTATTATTATTTGTGGCTAGGTTTATTATGTAAAATCAAGCTGTTTATTCGAGATATAAAATACTTAAACCTTTTCTCAGCGTATTTTCCCCTCTGATTAACATTTTAAGAAAATTCCACTTTAGAGTTCCAGTTGTTTATTTTGACTGTTGTTTAATAGTTATCAATTTCTATTTTTAAAATTTTGTGGAGAATAAAATAAATAAGCATTTAGTTTTAAGTCTATATTAATCTTTTTCATAGTGTGTGTATAAATTTTTAAATTCAGATACTATTACAGTAAAATATTATTTGAAAGAGATTTGAAAAATTTTATTATATTATACTTTTTAAATGAAAACTAACTAAATTTGTTAAATTTGATGCAATTGAAAAGATTGATGATAACCTTAAGATGATTTGGTACTTTTTCCGTTTCGCCTATGCAAAGCTCGCCAAGCACGACATTATTGGGGACAAAACACAAAATACACATAAGAAATTGTTCTAAAAGTTAGTTCTTTTACTTTTGATGTATTATGAAAAACACGTTATTCATAACGAAAGACCATAATTTGTTTTGAAAATGTGGTAGTAAAAGGTTACCACAGGGGAAATATTCCATTAGGCGTCGATTGTATCATTTTTGGCGACTTTATCGCTTGCGCCGACAAAACGGAAAGGTACTGATTATTTCTTTTCAATAATCGGATATATTTCTGCACTAAAATATTACCATTTCATAAAATTACACAATTTGTATTTTTATAAGTTTTTATTATATTCTCTCTTTTATTTCTTTCCTGTTTTAATTAGAATTTTTTTAATTCGGCTTCTTAACATAAATATAAAAATTTAGACATTTGGTTGACTGGGGAAGGGGTAAAGGGAGCTATCATCTGGGTTGATAAAATCTAATGCTTATGGCAGTAGTGATTATAAGTGCTACGAATTAATTTCGAATGGATTAGCTTATTAACTGGTTGAATGAACTGAACGACACATACTGGGGCATACTTACAACTGCCATCAGATAAAATAATGTGGTGAGACCTTCTAAGTAGATCGAATGTTCTCATATATATATATAGACATGCATACTTTTAGTGAAAATGTTTTGGCAAAAAACATTATTTTTATTATTAAAAAAAGCACAAATACATTAAAGCATTTTTTGCAAAAAAAAGTTGCATTTATTACTATATAGTGTGAGATACTACACTGCTGGCCACCGTAATTGCAACACCCTGAAGGAAGCACGCAAATAACATGAAATTTACAGTATGCATTAGCGGAGGTGTGATATGCAAATGATTAGAATTTAAGCGCAGACACACATCACGCACGCCTGTGGCGCCACTCCAAAGCGCTATTTAAGGCTTGAAGATTTCGTGGGGTTTTTTTGCGGTTTTATCAAGAAATGACCAGTTATGTCGCGTAGAAAACAGTGATCGGCATTTGATCAAGTATCCGAGTTCGACAGAGGAAGGATAGTGGCCTACTGAGATTGTGGATTATTTTTCAGGGAAATCGGTAATCGTACTGGACGAAACCAAACAACTGCAATGCGGATTTGTGACCGTTGGATGCAGGAGGGTACGACGGACCGACGTGATCGATCGCATCCACCTCAGTGCACCACTTTACGTGAGGACAGGCAAATTGTGCGCATGGCAGTAACGGATCGCTCACTCACATCACGAACCATAGAATAGCACATTGAGTCTGTAACGCATGATCAAGTGTCTGCGCGTAACATTCGACGATGTTTACAGCAGAGTGGTCTGTCCGCAAGACGTCCATTGCTTGGTCTACCCTTGACGCAGAACCACAGACGTCTCCGCCGCCAATGGTGCGATGAAAGAAGTATGTGGGTGGCAGAATGGAATGAAGTTGTCTTCACTGACGAGTCACGCATCTGTCTGCAACACCACGATGGTCGGATTCCAGTCTGGAGACACCGTGGAGAGAGGATGCTGAACAGCTGCGTTATGCACCACCACACTGGTCCTGCACCGGGTATTATGGTATGGGGCGCGGTATTAGATATCACTCTCGCACTCCTCTAGTACGCACTGCCGGTACTTTAAACAGCCAGCGCTACATCTTCGAGGTGGGTGTTGGAGCCAGTTGTCCTTTCTTACCTTCAGGGCTTGGCCACAGCCATATTTCAACAAGATAATGCATGACCACACGTGGCACGCATTGTCCAAAGGTTCTTCGTCAATCACCAGATTGAATTGCTTCCCTGGCTGGCTCGCTCTCCGGATCTTTTGCTAATAGAAAACATGGAATCCATGGTTGCTCAATGATTGATCCAGATTACACCCCCAGCTGCCACACCAGATCAACTTTGGCAACGTGTGGAAGCTTCTTGGTCTGATGTACCCCAAGAGCATGTCCAAAGTCTCTTTGAATCAATGCCGAGGCGTGTGGCAGCGGTGATCTCCAACAATGGCGGCTACTCTGGCTACTGATTCTGGCAGGAGCCACACTTCACAGAAGTCTATAAATTTAATCATTTGATACTTGGTCAACATGTTACCTACAAAATAAATTTTGTTGTGCTATCTCTTCTCTTTCTTGGTGTTGCATTTACGGTGGCCAGCAGTGTATATTGTGACCATAGAAATTGTTGGCAAACGATACGGTTTTCACTATACATATAGATAAAGTGTTGAATTGTGGTGAACAAAAATATTTAAATATTTAGGAATTTTGATGAAATTAAATTATCTAATTTATTGAGAAAAATCTAAATGAATTCGAAGTACTCCAAAATTACTTTATTATGAACTTTATATTATAATAGTTAATGACTAAAGATAAGCTGAGGCACATTCATCTTTATCACTATCATTGTCATAAACTGTTGCGTTATCTTCTGACTTATTTAGGGATGGAGCTTTCAAAATGTGATGTCTAAAGCCACTCACTATTTATTATTATTGTTTTTAATCTTTCTTATATTCTACACGTTTTCGTCCATCCTGACTTATACTGAAACTTGAAACTACTCCATTGCTTTTTTAAATCCTCGGCATGACAACTTGCTTGTTTTCCGACTCAGTTATCAAATATACCGTTGTGCTCAAAACTAATCTCCCCTAAATTATGCATTAAATTTAAAAGTTTTTGTCTTGTGATAAATAATGCATGAGAAGACATCCCTAAAACGGAATAAATAATTTTGAATAATAATGAAAAATTCGGCTGAAAGTATTTTGTATTTACACGATCGACACCTTGATATCAAAACAACAAACGAGTTTTATATGAACAGGTAATATAAAAAAAAATTTAAGTCAATTCCCGTACTTTGAATGAATTAATAGAAAGTATTTTAATAACGATTCAAAATTTGAAAAAGATATATATATATAGGGAAATAGCTAACTAGTAGTAGGAATTGAAAAAAGAGCATTTGTTTGCTTTGCTACAACAATGCAAACCCTGTTTGTCTAGTTTGGCTGAAAACCAGTTTTCGACGCCAACTTGTGTCATTATTTTAACAGTTACATTGTTACAACAATGGAGACGAATCTTAGTTGGCATCGAAAACAGGTAATTAATTAATTAATTAACCGGTAATTTATTATTTAATATTTGGAAAAACTATTAACATCAAGTGTCATCCACTACAAGTTTAAAAAAATCATTTGAACTTGATTGGATGAATAGAAAGAATTTTACTAATGATTGAAAATTTGAACAAGATATATAAATATATAGATATAGGGAGAGAGGGAACCAAATAGAGGAATTAATTACCATTAAGTCACTAATACTGAATAGCTCAGTTAGCTAGGTGTCACGGTAATAAAGATCTAGGTTTGTTATGAAGCTTTAAAATACTGTCAAATAATACTTTAATTAATATTCTAATTAAGTGTTATAAGTAAGTAACCTGAAATCACGTCATATATTTATTTTAATTTTTGTCAGCTTTTAAACGTATTTACCCCACTGTGCGACAGTAAAAGATTCTATAAAAGTGAAAATATACTTCTCACTACAGGTAACGCGCTGAAAAAAAAATAACTTAAAAAGCTATAAAACTGATATTGTTGAGGAGTACGTTTCTTTGTATTAACAAATATTCTTGAATTAACTAACTGATTTTTACTAGAAGAAGGTAAACAGTACTATGAATTACTTATTTTAACCAGTTAATTGATGAGATCAAAGTTAAAAGCTTGGAAAAAATGTTTTGGTTCCTTAAATAGATTGTATTAGTACCCATTTTAAAATCATTCTTATGTTGATTTCAAATTCTTGACATTTTTACCCGTTTAAAATTCAAAATGAAAAAAAGCTATAATTTATACACTTCTGGCACTAAATGTATGAATAATCTTTTTTAATTCGCGTAATAGCAAAATCTGAAACAATGTTTTTTCAAAACTCAACCTATTTTCTGATAAGAAAACAAGTATGTTACGAGTTATTACATTTAAAATGGAAAATGACTGTATTTATCGGATTTTTGCAAATAAAATATTTAGAAAATAAATACAGACGTAAAAATGGAAAAACCATTACGTATGAATAACGTATGAGAGTTAAGCTTTTACTATGACATGGAGCACCGTACATCAAATCAAATATTTTTTTGATACAGCAAAATTGAAAGATCCAAGAATAGCTTCCGTATAATCCGGATTTAGACCTTAGGAATTTCATTTCTTTGGACCTTTGAAAGCATATTTGAAGGGAAAATGCTTTTTGGATTAGAAAAAACTGGAAGATACCATTGTGAAACTCTCTTGACAAGCAGCAGTACCGGGAAGAGATATTCAAACCAATATCATATTGGAATGAATGTCTAAATGTTTACGGAGATTACGTAACGAAAGAAACAAAAGTATGTACTGCATATTCCGCGTGTAACACCTAGTTCAATACGGAAAATAATATCGAAATTAACAGGTGCGGGAAGAATGATTGCTTTTTAAACAAGATATCAATCATTGGCATGGCTAAGTAATTTTAGCGTGTTTTTCACATGTTCTATTTTACAATAATGCAACTGATGAACTTTTTACTAACAGAAAGTAGTGTGTTCTGTACCACTCCTGTAAATGTACTACTATTGAGCTGAAAAGAAATAATGACACAAATCTGTATCAGCACTATAAAAAAGCAAAACTAGCGAAATTCAGAAAAATGTGTAGGAAAATTCGGGAAAACTATGGGAAAATTTAAATATGATTCGGCTCATCTAGGGTACAAATGCGACCCAATGCCGAAAACCCGAGGTCAATCGGTTGTTTATTGGCTGAGAAAAAGGTACGACAAAATAGGGGACGAAGACGAAATTTGCGTCCTAATAGCGCTTTTGTTCCACTACGTGAAAAACGCGCTAAAAACAAAGAATGAATGAAGGAAAATATTCAATTTCTTATCTAAATGCTGTTAATTTAAAGGAAATGACATTTTTTTAAACTTTATTATTGGGTAGCATGAACAGTTCGTTATATTCATTTTCCGTTACGTATTCAAGCACATCGTCAAATTCTGCTTCGTATCTTCTTTTCTGTTATTCTGATCTATAAATGAACAATCATTTTTTGTTTCATCTGGATTGTTAAATATCCTACGTTTTAAATGATTTTTTAGGGTTCTAGTACTAGAAGTATACCATTGTTCAAAAGCCTAGTATAATACTTCAATAAAATGACTTCAAGAGTTAAGAGCACTGCACATATACATTTAAGGATTCTTCGTGTACAAATAGTGGGTTTATACGGCGAATATACCTAAAAATTAAAAAATGCAGTTTGAAAGTGTAGGTCTATAAATTAACAATCATCTTCCGTTTTATCTGGAGTGTTAGATATCCTACAGTTTTAATAAAAACTTTTTAGTTATGTCAGGTTTAATTTCATTTCACGCTTTTATTATCCCCTTGCATACTATTTCTAGACGGCATGACACATTTAGCTTCCCTTTTAGTACATGTTTAATTCACCTTCTAATATCCACATACGAGCATTTTCTAACACCCTTTTCTCTTGCTCTTTAGAATTCTAATACTAGAAGTATACCATTGTTCAAAAGCAGGGTATAATACTTTGAAAAAATGACTTCAAGAGATAAGAGCACTGCACATGCACATGTAAGGTTTCGTCGTTTCCAAATAGTGCGTGTTATACGGCGAATATACCTAAAAATTTAAAAAATGCAATTTGAAAGTATAGGTACATGTTGCATACGCCGGTGAACTTAATACGCCGGAATAAACGGTAATTTTTAAGGAATGTATTAAATATTTTTATATATAAATATTACTGTGGTCACTGCCTTTATTATCGAACTGCCCTTGAATTTTCATTAGATTATCAAAGAAGTAGTAGTAAAGTTGTGGGCTATTATTGTGTATTTTAATCCGATAATTATTTGAATAGTTTGCTGTCCAGAGAATCCCTTTATAAGTACATAATATTCTTGTACAACACAATTCCGTAGTATTCTTCTATAGAATTCTAAGACTCTATATCTTTGTTTACTAGTAAAGGAAATATTTTCATACCAGAACTAGTGACGCCATTCCACTCGAGGAACTTTGAAAAACATTTATGTGGATGAACACTTTGCTGCGATATATCTCTAGGGAAATTAAACTCTTTTATTTTTCTCGCTACATTTCAAAGTACACTTTCGATCTATACTTCGAAAGCTTAGAAGAGGATTTCTGTACGATTGACAAATGTTTTCGGGACTACTTGTATCTTTAAAATGGATTAGTGGAATGACTGGACAAAAATGATGGCATGTTTTTAAAAGAGGAGTAAATGTGAATATGTGATATATATGTTACCGTTAAAGTGTTTAATTTATTTATTTCATAGAATAGCTAGGTATTTCATGAAATAACTAGACAAGTCAGTTTAAGTATATAATAGATGAGAAATTTCATACTTTACTGTTTTTCTATGATATAACTAGTTATTCTTTAAAATAACTAATGATAGACCGTTAAAGTGATTTTTTAAATTAATTGATTACAAGTAATATAACAAAAATTTAAGTTAATTCCTACTTTGAATGGTTGGATGATAGAAAATATTTTATTATACATTATCAAAATTATGCATACATACATACACACACACACACACATATATATATATATATATATATATATTTCTAGGGAGAGAGTGAAATAATAGTAGGAATTGAAAAAAGAGCATGATTTGTCTGGATTGTTGTAACAATGCACACCCGGTTTAGCAAGTTTGGCTGAAAAACCGGTTTTCGACGCCACCTTTTGTCATAGTTTTAACAGTTATATTGTTACAACAATGGAGACGAATCTAAGTTGAAGTCGAAAACCGGTAATTAATTTAATTAATTAACCAGTATTTAATGAATTAATATTTGAAAAAACTGCATTAACATCAAGTGTCATCCACTACAAGTTTAATGAACTTTATTTTAATTTGATTGGATGAATAGAAAGTATTTTATAATGATTGAAAATTTGAAAAAGATAAATACAGATATAAATATAGAGACAGAGTGAGCTGATAGTAGGAATTGAATAAATAGCTAAAATCAGTTCAAAAATACATTTTATCTCTATTGATGATGATTAATTGATAAATAATAAGGAAAAGCAGATGATATAACTTACTATTGCTCATAGAGCTATAATATTAGTTAAACAGAAAGGAAAAAATGTAGAATAATGTGCAGAAATAGTTATATTTAAGTATCAAAAAAACCACATTTACTGGAAAGAAAAACTGTTGCTTCATAAAAGCATTGCTTAAACTTTTTCAAACAAAAATGTAAGAAAATATTAATTTAAATTTTTTGTGAAATACCTTTATTTTAATTTTCATTATTTTTTGGAGCAAGGATTGCTGTGATGACACTTTGAACTTCAATGCATATTATTTTTAAAACCAGTACACTTTTACTATTATACATTTTTTGACATGAGCACTTTATAAATCCTTATCCATCACCGCAAATTTGCTCTGTGGTAACAGTTCGAAGCGGTGTGTCAATATTAGGAATTCTTCAATGGAAATTAATTCTCGCTCATATATACTGAACTGAGATCTAGAGTACAATTGTTTTATTCGGCCATTCTCTTGTTCAAACAATTTTCGAGTGCCATGTTTCTTACTTTAATTATCGAGTAATCGTGTTTCTATAGAATACCTAGTTAAATCGTAGAATTCAGAAATAATATATACTCTAAATCACTTTTCTAGTTATTTCATTAACTATCTAGTTATTCTACGAAATAACGGATGTCACACTTTAAAATAAAGACTAAATACTGTCAGGTGCCTTCAAATGAATACTGGGTCGGTTGATGAACTTGCTTAGAGGATACATACTTTACTATATTGTTTGTATTTTCACAATTGTTAATAATGAAAAACCCGTTTAAGTAGATGATGTTTAAATGTATAATATTTATATTCATAATCCCAAATATTCAAGTAATTTTTTTATCTGCATAATTCCTGTATTTCAGTCCATTACTTTTTTCTCTGCCTACTGTATTTTGAAAGACGGACAAAACATTGAACCAGAATGATGTAAATGTGACTATTAATAAATTATAGTTTTAAAAAAACTAAAAAACGCGTTTTTATATTTAATTGAAGTAAGTTGTAACTTAATCTTTTAGTCGCCAAATCTGGAAATGGGATTTGGAATTAGTCGCTAAATCCGAGAAGGTATTTGAAAATGAGAAATCGTTAATTCTGATGATCCTGATCAGGACAATGAAACAAAATTATTAAATTATTGATTGTCATCCGTCCTTGACAAATGAGCAAAATTTCGAAATTATCTAACCTTTTAAAGTGGGTAAATATATTGAGTTCAAAGATTTTGTTGCATACAAGCGAAGCTTATAAAAGTGTGTTAAAAAAGCCCGACCTCCGCCAGAGTCTATAGATTTTCTGGATGCGCAGGCAAGCATGTCACGTGTTTATGGGGCATGTAAATGACCACTAATATTCAGCATCCGACGATAATTCGAATAGAATAAAATTCAAACGTCCCAGTTTGGTCGCGGAAGCCGCCAGTAGAGGGTGCCACCAATGAAATGGCTTCCACTCTTGGAGACTTACCGTGTCTGTAAAGGCTTATTTGCCAATACGCACCCATTGGAAAAAAGCTATTGAAAAACTTAAAATTTGTTGAGTGTAAAGAAACTGAAATTTTTCTCTGATGTTTGTACAAACAACTAACTGGAGTAATAAGTATTATTTGCAATTGGTATCCAAATTGCGAAAAGGGTTGATTGGATAAGGTATTTTGTAGGTTTGTTGAAGTTATATAAAAGAACGAAGTAGCTCTATATTAATTCTTAGAAAAGACGGATCAAACATTATTAGAATAAGCTGTTATGCTTACACAATATGACTTGGAATTAAACATAATATTTTTTTTATTCCTTTAGAAAAGGAAATAGTAATATAAAGTATTAAACAAATTGCATTGAGAGAGAGAGAGACATATGAAATTACTAATAGTAGCTCTGAATCGAATGACAATGTAAAACTTGTGGAAGGTTCTGAAACATTTCTGTGAATTTAAAATATTTTACAAATTCTCTTGATTTTCTGTGTAATTAACGTGGTCACACTAAATGAAATTATGACTGGTTGAAGGAAAATTATTATTACCTTACTTATTCGTATCTAAAACTCACTTTTTTTCTAATATCAATGCTATTGAAAATCTCAACTGGTTTAAAAATCACTTGGTAGGGGAAATTGAACATGATATTGTGTGTGTGTGGTGAGGTTAGATCAATTACTGGTTTATATATACATTTAGAAGATTTTAAAACTGGTAAAATAAATGAATTATTTTAATTTCCCTTAAATTTCGTATATTAATATCGGATATCGATAAAACATTTCACACTATTATTTTTTTTTTCACAAAAACGTTTGTTTAGATCCCTGCTCAATTAATATTGAATTTTTGCAAATTTATCAACTTGTATGTATTTTGATAGCTACTTCAAAAGAATTAAACTTCTAACCGTAATGTAGTATAATTTAAAACTTAGAACGCATGTATTAATTAATTAAATTAAAAGTTAATTAATACATTACATACCTGTCCCCCCCCCCTTCTTTTTTTGTTTTGTAAATTGGCAACCACGCTGAAACTCTTTCTCACTAAGAAAAGCAATTAAAAACTTTTTCACGGTATTCCATAACTCAGGACAAATAACAGGGTTGTCTTTTTAAAGACAAAATTGGTGACATCTGTTTTCTAAACTTCCCTTTAAGATCTCGTTAGTGTTTATTTCAATCAGTTCCTTTTGCAATGTTTTTTTTTCAATGTGACCATATGAATTCATTTCTTAATGTGGTAATTACCATAGTCAAAACATTCTCAATTCTAGTTTCAAAATCTGAATGAAAGGTATTTGAATGTTGAACGTAGGTTAAAACATCCTGACAGATTACCTGTGACAAATTGAGAAAGAATTCGAGACCTCCAGTATTATACTTCTTTAGCTTAATTCTGGAAAGAAACGCTGAAACAGTTCTTGTTTTAATAAAATTTATGCTGTTACATTGTAAGTGCAGATTAACCTCATTATATATATAAATTTAGTAAATAAATCTATTAAATAGGTAAAATTTGGTTTCCACTTGATTAAATTTTCTTTTAAAATTCAAGTAAAGATCTAGTTTTATGAGAACCACTATAAGGGACTCACACATCTTGGACCTTTAAATTATTTGTTCGCTGACGTGGACCCCTTACAAGTCGTCGTAGAACTCTGGGGATGGATATAGAACAGTTTGGGAATCACTTATTTAGAAAATAGCTATAAATTTACATTTATTTTAGACTTTCTTTTAATTCCTTAAATATATATTTGAGAATGTTTGTAAAGAAAGTCCATTACAAATTTATCAACTTCCAACCTCTCAAAAATTGACAAATTTGTAATGTAGTGCAGAGTGCCACTGAGAATGGTACCGCGTACTACATGTGGCACGCGGGCCATAGGTTGCCGACCTATGGCCTAGAATATTCAAACGTTTATTTTAAAAGCATATTTAAATTGCTAATATTAAAACTTTTAAATAGAAATTTGAAATACTCGATTGATTTAAATTCTTGATATCATCTAAATTTTTAATCATATTTAATATTAGAATTTAATTCTGGATTTAAGCACATTTTTTTCAAAAAATTAAACAAAGCACTTTCAAAGGAGACACAAACGTCCAGAAACAAAATAAAAAATAAATTATTTTTATAGTTTATTTTTTTCTGTTTTCCATTTCTTCTCTAGTGTTCTCTTATTCTACGTGAAACTGAAATTCTTTTTTACCTTGCATATATATCAATCTCAAGAATAACGATACAATTCAGTTCAGTACATTTTGAATTCTTGCGTATTGGGAATTATTTTGAAATAAAGTAACTATCCTTGTTGAAAGGAAAAATACAAAATGCGAGCTTAAGCAAAGTTTCTGGAATAAATTTTTAAAAGAAAACTTCCAAAAATTTTTCGAAAAGAAAGAATATGACATTCCCCTTATCCGTTTACTTTTCATTTCACTAGGTACATTTGGGAACGAACTTACTCAACTCAAAAATTCCATTACAAGTTCCGGAAAATTGTTCTCGAAACTCCCCGTGGTGAACCTGATCCCCCAAAAGAAGTTACAATAATTTGCCTGGGGGAAAAAAGTTTTGTGAGATTAAAATTGATTCTCCGACATCTTCAATTCTAAGCCTTCATCTAAAAAAATGTTCAGGTCTCGTAGAAGATGGATATGTAAAGAAATATATTGTATTGTAAAAAACCAGAGGATGTATGCAAAGATAGTTTATTTCAAAATTTATGAACAATATATTTAAAATCATAAATTTTTAGTGTTCCATTCGTATATTTTTGTAGAGTTTACTTTTATTGTACAAAATCCTTCAAAAGTTAAAGTGGAACCAGTCTCATTAGTGAATATATTTTAAAGAAATTAACACTATATATAAGAACAGGAATTTTCAAATCATAGTAGCCTTAACAGTTATTTGTTTAACTTAGAAAAGTAAATTTAAAGTTAAATTTTAATCTATACAAATAAATAAAATTGAAGTGTCTGTTTGTAATTTCAAATTAGCAGCTTTTTACTAAATGCATTTAAAGGTATATAAGGTACTTATATCAAAAAATCCATTTTTTAAATTTTTGTCTGTCTGTCTGTTTGTTCCGGCTAATCTCGGAAACGGCTGGTGCGATTTTAAAAATGCTTTCACCAATGGAAAGCTACATTATCAGCTAGTAACATAAGATATATTTTATATCCGTATTCCTACGGGAACGGGAACTATGCGGGTAAAACCGTGAGACGTTGCTTACTCCCCGCCAATTTGGCGCAAAATTATGCATTTGGTCAATAATGGATATATTCTCACATTTGTAACACACAACTGAAACATAGTGTAATTTAGCCTCTTTACAAAAAGCAACTTTTTAAATGGTTTTTTATTAAAAGTCTAAAATTTATTACGTTACGTTTGTTAAATGTCAAACTCAAGCTTTGAGAAATATCACCACGTTGGCTAAGAAGTTCTCTATTCCGACAATCCCAGATATTTTAATGCAAGTTTTCTCCCACTTTTTAAAGAGGGAAACGAAATAAAGTTTTAGCGAATTGCGCGTGCGTGATGTTGAAAATTCTATGGTAATATTAATTGACAGTTTCATAAAAAGTTTTGATTTATCCAATATTTATTCCTTTGAACTTTTCTTACCTAATTATACAATATTCATATTTTGCACAGAATTTTTTACTTATACTGAACCTAGATATTTTACATGGAGATATTACTTTGAAGATATACTAGATATTACAATGTCACTCATCAAATAAAATTAGGGAGTTTTACGCAATACTTATTTCATCTTCGGTCTTTCTAATCCTCATACTTTTTGGAATAAGTACAAAGACTACATGGCGGAAGATATTTTACGACGATTACAGCAAAGTACAAGCAAATATGCCTTTCAATGAACACATCTACAACGAAACGCAATAAAGGTTTTCAGAATGGTTGGGAAGAAGGTACATGATTTTAGAATGATTAGTCCTAGACGTGTCGACGAAAATGGCTACAATTCTATAGCATTGCAACATCAAATAACAGCATTTATTCCTCAATTAACTGCAGAACAAAGCCACGTTTTCAAACAAGTGTTACGCAAAATAGAATTCGGCAGTGGTGCACTCTTTCTTCTCGACGTCCCTGGAGGAACTGGAAAAATGCTTTTGCTAAACTTATTATAATGACCATCAGAAAAACCCAGAAGATAGCAGTTGCTATGGCTTCTTCTGTTATAGCCGCGACTTTACTGACCAACGGTCGTACTGCACATTCCGTTTTAAAATTATCGATTAATCTTGCATTTGAAGATTCACTCATTTGAAATTTCAGAAAAAATAGCTCTACAATGTAAGCTTTTAGTGTGGGATGAAAGTACGATGTCTCACAAGAAAGCTATAGAAGCGTAAAATCGGACTCTTCAGGATTTACGAGATAGTACAGATATTATAGGAGGAATTGTATTTATTATATATTGGCTGATGAATTTTGAAAAAAATCTCCCTGTAATCCAGAGGGGATACACCGGCAGTTGAAATAAGTCTCTATTAAATCATCAAGCTTATGGGCCAAAGTTACAAAATTCAGTCTGAAAACGAATATAAGAGTGCATCTTCATAATGACGTAAATTCTGAACATTATGCAGAGACGCAATTGAAAATCGGTTATGGATGTTTCGACGCAAATGCTGAAGGTTATATTTTACTTTCAGAGAATTTTTTAATGTAGAAGAAAATGATGTTAATCTTATTGCTCAAATTTACCCGGGCTTGCAACAAAATTTAAATTGGGATCAGTGGTTGCGCGCAAGATCAATATTGGCGCCTAACAATGACATTGTCCATAAAATCAATATAGAAAATTTAAACGATGTGCGGGGAAGGAGGATGAATAAATATTTATCAATGAATACAATCATGGATAAAGAACAAAGTACTTCATATCCCACGGAGTTCTTAAATTTACTTGCACTTTTGGGTGTAATCTCACATAAACTTCAATTATATAAAACTAAATATACCATATACTTATGCAAAATCTCGATGCTCCTTGACTATGTAAAGGATGGAGGCTTTGGATCACAAAACTGATGCAGAATATACTTGGTGCCAATATTTTAACATATGTCGTGAAGAGGTATAGTTTATCATACCTCGAATTCCAAGTATTCCCACTGAGCTACCGTTTTAATTCAAACGAGTTTAATTTCCAGTTTTACTGTTGTTATTAACAAAGCTAACATTTCAGGTAGCAGGGGTGCATTTTGAAAAGCAATGCTTTTCCCATGGTCAACTATATGTACCCTGATCGATGTGTCCAATGCCCAAATCTTCACATATTTGGAACTGATGGAAGAACATATAATATGGTATACAGTAGCATCTTAGAATAATATTCTGTTTTGAGCTCTTTTAAAGAGGAATTATATATAAAACGTAAATACTTTCTATTTTTAAAAATATTAATAGTTTCAGATATAGAATTTTTGTTGTTATTTACTATAATAAATTACGTTTTCACGTTTTTTAAACTAAGCTCAATTTTAGAATTTTTAAATTTTATTGGTTCCAGTCAAGCAATAAAAATTTCCATATTATATTATTTACTTTCTAATGATAATGATTACGACTTTGACAGTTATTTAAAGACATCAATGCGAGCGGAGCCGCGGGTAAAAGCTAGTACGTAATATGACTTATGAATTTAGTATAACATTTTTTTTTTTTTGCAAAATTTCACAATTTGGTTTAAAGCAAGTCGCAGATTATTACTTTTTCTTATTTGTACTGTATTTGAAGAGTACCGATATTCCATATCATAAATTTAGCTCACTAACTATCCATCTACCAAGGAAGACCAAAAGATTTTGTACTGGATTGAAACTCTAAAAGGAGATATCTCATTCACTCACACACTCTTCATTACTTTGTCATACTCGCTCATTCTCCTCGAGAGTTAGTGAGTGTGATACTTTCACCCTCAAATTTCTCTCTCTCACTTGCCCTTATTCACTCAAACATCACTCTCATTCATCTCAAACTCAAACAGTCCCATCATCTCAAACATTCACTCTCACTTACCATTACTCACTTACTCTCACACAATCACTTACCTTTGCCCCTCCTCACACATTCACTTACCTTTACTCATTCTCACACACTCACTTACCTTTACTCACTCATTCTCATACACTCACTTACTCTTACTCACTCCATCTAACACAGTCACTTACCCTTACTCACTCATTTTCACACACTCTCTTATCCTTATTCACTCAATCTCACAAGTTCGCCGTTCTTATCATACTCACTCACTCTTTTGCATCACTCTCTCACACAATCAGTATCTTCCTTTCCTTCCTTTCATGGCTTTGCGATATTAAGGGACAACAGTATATATATATTATATACACACATAAATACACACACATCGTAATGCGGGTTGGCCATCAAAGCAAGACAAAACGTCTTCAGTTAACTTTTAAGTTTAATTATTCACGATTATAGTATTTACACTTATATTTTTTTACACATTTTATTTCAATAACATGAGATCGTCGTTTATATATATATATGTCTCTCTGCAGTTTTTAACCGACACAAGGTACCATCATCTTTCTTCTAGTCATGGCGTTCTCCACACACACAACCTCGAGAATTTAAAGCAAGTCTAGCTCTGACAACAACGTGGGCGCCATCAGACATGTGCAGAAACGTTCTGAGCAGAATACCGTGTATCTTGTGTCTTGTGGCTTAGCACCACATCCTGTCACAGCCACACACACATATATATATATACATTCGACTCTCGATAATTCGAAGTTGGAGGGACCAGTGAAAAACTTCGAATTATCAAGAGGGTAAGGAAAATCTCCCAAAATACACGAAGTGAACACATTTGAATTCCAAACTATGTAATAAAACAACAATTATACAATATTACTTTAAAGTATTTTTAAAAAGTACATATATATATTTCTTTACAGTATAAATATTATACAGAAGTTAAAAGTCTCCTGTATTAAAAGAGTACACTTATGTAGTAATTCTCGAATAGGACTCTTTTCCGCCCCACCAAATCTCTGCCATTCCTCATTAGAAACAAAATCATTTCGCTCCCGGTTCCCTCAGACTCTGTCCCCAACACTATTGGTTTTTCTAGGCAGGACCCAGTCCGTTCCGTGCCCTATATAAATTACACAGATGAGCCGTAAATCGCCATGTCAGTGAGACGCAAAAAAAACACACAATCCTACGCATCTCTTCTTCACAATAGCGGACCATCCTTTCTGAACACATGTGTAGCAAGGCTACGTGTTAAACGAAAGATATGGACGGCTGACAGCAAGTACGACCAGAACTATCCACTTGAAGAAGGAAAGTAATAAAAGTGTCTTTTCGCCTGAGGAAACGGGAAACACAAAGAAGGGGGAGCAGACTAATGGTCATTAAAGGGATACATTACAAGTGAGACACGCAGAGACAATACAACACAAAACATGCAAGCTCCGACCTGTTTGCTATAGATAACTGTTCGAATTGTCGAGAATTTTTTATAAGATAACCTCGAATTATTGCGTGGTGTAGTCCGAATAGCCACAGATTTTACTTCGAAATATCGAGTGTACCAAAACGTATTGTTTAATTCGAAATATCAAGAGTTTTTCTGGGGGCTGAGCATATACTTCGAATTAGCGAGAGGTTTGAATTAACGAGAATCGACTGTACTCGTATATATATAAGGATTTATTTAGTTATGAACTAGTTTTTACAAGAAAGCGGGATTTTTTTATTCTTCTGTTAGTAAATTTATATTAACAACTGCCTGTATATTTTAATTCCTTTATATATTTTAACTTTCAGTTCTAATTAATGTTTATCTGGACTTTTTACGAAAAAATATAATTTAAGAATATTTTTACTTATCAAATACGTATTTTTTGTAAGTCGCATGCTATAAAATTACACATCTCCTTTTATCATTTTCCCTCGAAAAGTAATAAATTAATTAATAATGAAATATACGTAAAATTAATTTATTTTGCATTATTTTCCTAGTTTTATTTTTTTAGAATTTAACATACGAATTCACCGTGATTAATAGTAAGTTTCTTTCTGCAAGAATTTTTTTTAAAAAATATGTCATTGAAACATTTATTCTTGTTTCATTTTTCAAGCATTTATTTCCTTATTTTATTAAATTAGTTTTTATCAAATTAGTTTATTCTTGAATATAAACTTCATCTCATGTTTATTTTTCGTTTCAATTTAAAATAATATGTTGTAAAATATCTCTGACTAGCTTAGTGCTTAAATTATGTAAGGAGAAGGAGAGTTTATTTCATTTTTTTCAATACCAAAGTCGAATTTCATGAAAAATTCAAGCAGCTACTGTCAACAAGGATTAATTTCTAAGAAAAATTAATTATTTAGGAATTTGTTACGATAGGTTATTTAAAGATAAATTTCGTTCTCCAGTTTTTCTGTCAAAAGAAAATCGGAATTATATGTTAAAATTCATTTAATAAGAAAAGCTTATAGTTAGGTATTTACTGATTTTACATCAAAGCCTCTATCCCTGAATAAAACTACATCCAAACTTGAAGGAAATATATATAATTGCGAGAACACCGAAAGTATAAGAAAAGAGCTGACATAAAAATATATATATATATATATATTTAAAAGCATCCTTTATTTCGAGTTAAAACGTAAAGTAAATAAATATAAGTGAAGTATATGACACATCGAGACAGTAAAGTTTTATTTATTTTTTTATTTCTTAAATGTCATGTACTATATTTTGCTTCAAATATTTTGAAACCGAGGCTATTACATGTATTTTTTCTGTGCCTGGATAAAAAGATTGACGTACTTTGAATAGATAATTTTTAAATGACGGTTCAATTAAAGCTTTTAATTCAGAGTTGGTTGTGGCAGCAGTAGCCTAGTAGTCAAGGTCACAAGCTTTGGGCCGCCGTATCATAAATTCAAACCCTGGTGCCACTGAAGACCATTTGGGTAGAGCAATGTTTGCCAAAGTGTGGTACGCGTACCCACAGCTGTACAGGGCTTAGAGGTACGCTTTGCACCGCAGTTCAGTGGTGATATGCACTGTACCGTGTTTAGCTTAAGTCGAAAAACAAGAACAGAGACTAGTGGAAGTGGAATTGCTTCTCAGTTTAAAATTAACAACCAATGAACCAAATTCTGACGATCTGTCATATCCGCACTGACAATATCATTCTTCTCATTAATCCAAAAATAAATGTTATTTAAACATAAATTTTATTTATAATTTGTTATGTGTGAGTAATTTTAGTTCTCATTTCTTATTTTTTTTTTTGTGTATGACATACACAAAAAAAGAAAAAAGAAATATACTTTGATTGTTATTAAAATGCATGCATTTTTTTATGAGGGGTACTCAGCGTTAAAAATGTTATGGAAAGGGTGCTCAGAGTTATGAAAATTAAAGAAAGGGAATTCAGGGTTACGAAAATTATAAAAGGGATACTCAACGTTACGATAGTTATAGAAGGGGTGTGTTAAGGAAATTATAGAAGGGGTACTCAGCGTTACAAAAGTTATAGAAGGACTACTCAGCGTTACGAAAATTCTAGAAGGGTTACTCAGCGTTACAAATGTTATAGAAGGACTACTCAGCGTGTTACGTAAATTCTAGAAGGGTTACTCAGCGTTACAAAAGTTAAAGAAGGACTACTCAGCGTTACGAAAGTTCTAGAAGGGTTACTCAGCGCTATAAAATTTATAGAAGGACTCAGCGTTACGAAAATTCTAGAAGGGTTACTCAGCGTTACAAAAGTTATAGAAGGACTACACAGCGTGTCACGGAAACTATAGAAGGGTTACTCAACGTTACGAAAAGTCTAGAAGGGTTATTCAGCGTTACAAAAGTTAAAGAAGGACTACTCAGCGTGTCACGGAAACTATAGAAGAGCTACTCAGCGTTACGAAAATTATAGAAGGGTTACTAAGCGTTACAAAAGTTATAGAAGGACTACTCAGCGTTACGAAAATTCTAGAAGGGTTACTCAGCATTACAAATGTTATAGAAGGGTTACTTAGCGTTACAAATGTTATAGAAGGACTACTCAGCGTTACGAAAATTCTAGAAGGGTTACTCAGCGTTACAAAAGTTATAGAAAGACTACTCAGAGTTACGAAAATTCTAGAAGGGTTACTCAGCGTTACAAAAGTTATAGAAGGACTACTCAGCGTTACGAAAATTCTAGAAGGGTTACTCAGCGTTACAAATGTTATAGAAGGACTACTCAGCGTTACGAAAATTCTAGAAGGGTTACTCAGCGTTACAAAAGTTATCGAAGGACTACTCAGCGTTACGAAAATTCTAGAAGGGTTACTCAGTGTTACAAATGTTATAGATGGACTACTCAGCGTTACGAAAATTCTAGAAGGGTTACTCAGCGTTACAAATGTTATAGAAGGACTACTCAGCGTTACGAAAATTCTAGAAGGGTTACTCAGCGTTACAAAAGTTATAGAAGGACTACTCAGCGTTACGAAAATTCTAGAAGGGTTACTCAGCTTTACAAATGTTATAGATGGACTACTCAGCATTACAAATGTTATAGAAGGGTTACTTAGCGTTACAAAAGTTATAGAAGGACTACTGAGCGTTACGAAAATTCTAGAAGGGTTACTCAGCGTTACAAATGTTATAGAAGGACTACTCAGCGTTACGAAAATTCTAGAAGGGTTACTCAGCGTTACAAAATTTATCGAAGGACTACTCAGCGTTACGAAAATTCTAGAAGGGTTACTCAGTGTTACAAATGTTATAGATGGACTACTCAGCGTTACGAAAATTCTAGAAGGGTTACTCAGCGTTACAAAAGTTATAGAAGGACTACTGAGCGTTACGAAAATTCTAGAAGGGTTACTCAGCGTTACAAATGTTATAGAAGGACTACTCAGCGTTACAAAAGTTCTAGAAGGGTTACTCAGCGTTACAAAAGTTATAGAAGGACTACTCAGAGTTACGAAAATTCTAGAAGGGTTACTAAGCGTTACAAAAGTTATAGAAGAGCTACTCAGCGTTACGAAAATTCTAGAAGGGTTACTCAGCGTTACAAAAGTTATAGAAGGACTACTCAGCGTTACGAAAATTCTAGAAGGGTTACTCAGCGTTACAAAAGTTATAGAAGAGCTACTCAGCGTTACGAAAATTCTAGAAGGGTTACTCAGCGTTACAAAAGTTATAGAAGGACTACTCAGCGTTACGAAAATTCTAGAAGGGTTACTCAGCGTTACAAAAGTTATAGAAGGACTACTCAGCGTGTTACGGAAACTATAGAAGGGGTACTCAACGTTACGAAAAGTCTAGAAGGGTTACTCAGTGTTTCAAAAGTTATAGAAGGGGTACACATATGTCAAAAGTTCTGGAAACATTGGTGTAGAAGAACTGAGGCAGGTTAAATCTGTCGTGATTCTCAAAGTTCTCCATTTAACGCGTTGTGGTAATTTAGAGAGGAGCGTGCAAGCAGAAGTGTTGTCCTCTTCACTTGACCGTGGGTCAAAATCATGATGTCCGTTATTAATATCCTTGGTTTGCTTAATAGAGTGGAATGGTTAATAAACACTCTTTCACTCATAGCATAGTTTTTGTTTGGTTAAAAATAATACTGATGTTTAGTGACTTTTTAAAATTAAAAAAAAAATACCTCATGCTCATTAGAACTTTGCGAAAAATACAGACTTAAAATCAATTATCTTTTTATTCCTCCTGTAAAACTTGCTTAAAGAAAACTATTGTTTTTAAGAAAACCTTTTCCACATCTAACCAAATCATTCCCCATCGTTTTGTTATGTATTATAATTTAATTTTCTTTAAAGCGCAATCAAAAATCCTTCAAATACAAGAAGAAAATAGAATGAAGGGCTATGTAAGAAAAATTATTTGTATGAAATGTGCATTCTACAAGTTTAATTTTAAAAAATTGTCCTTAAGGAATTTAAATAAAAGAAAGAAGATTAGCCGCAACGAAAGAAAAAAAATTTTGTCTAGTAGAAAATAATTTGTGAGTATTAAAAAATAAACCGGAAATGTTTTTATTGGTAATAAATAAAATAAAAGACATTTGATTATGTAAGAAGAATAGTTTGAAATAACGAAAGCTGAAAAGATGTGTTATGGAATGCATTTATTTCAATAAATATCATGTGTAATATTAAAATTGAATGATTTTTTTAAATCATTAAAAAATGTATCATAATATTTTAGATTTTGGCCCTTGAAATATTGCATTTTATTTTTATGTATTTCGTACATTCGAGAAATAAAATAGTTTGAAAAACTCCTACTTTCAATACAGTAACTTTTGCTCAACTTAAGCCTTACCATTCAATTTCTTTTTTGATTCACTTCTAAATACAAAGAAAATGGGTCATTTAAAATTTGTCTTTTAGAAGAAAAAGTTTTATGTATCGTGTTTTAAATTTAAAAAGGAAATGCAAAATATTTTATTGTTAAAATTGCTTAGGTGATATTTGAAGTTAAAACTTTATTTGTAATTTTCAGAAAACTATAGATTTTTTATTATTTTTTTATTTGAAGATGGCGCTTCTCATTGAATGCTTAGAATTTGAAAAATAATTTACATGCTGTATTATCAAAAAATAATTTTAACAAAAAACAGAAAATATTTTCAGAGAAAGATAAATTTTGAAAATATTTTTGATGGTCTTGTAAATAATCTTTGCGTATTTTATTTATAATATTTACACAAAAGGAAAAAATATGCTCACAGTATTAAGAAAACCTCTCAAACTCCAGCTAAACCAAAAATATTACAAAAGCAAAATATAGATTTCAAAAAAGTTGATTTCTTCTAAGTGTTTTTTAAAGAAATTTATTTCAAATAAAATCTTGAATTTAAAAGAAAATATGTATACCGTGTTTTTACTTCGAAAATCATTCAGAACACGGTTATAGTACTTATCAAATTTTGTCATAATCTCTTAATTTTTTTTAAAAAACTTTTTTAAAAGATGGAATTTTACAACCTGATAAGTAGTCTGAAAAGGGTGAAAACATCTCTGGTTTATTTTTACGAAAGAAAATTAAAGCAAATATTTTGAACATATTTTTTGCGCGAAAATGGATTATATTTTTTTCCTAAAGCATGAATGCAATTTATTGACAAAATTTGTTTTTCCTAATATAACTTAATTATTCTAAAAAAGATTTCATAGATGGGAATATTATGTTATAATATAACTCTATATTTGTAATTTTATCTGTATATTAAATTTCTTCTCAATAAATGAATATTTTTATGTTAAAAAAAATGTATGTACAATTTCATGCATAAAATTCAATTATTCCTTCTCCCTCAAATGTAACTCATTTTCTAAATATGTTTAAATTTCAAATCATAGCAATTTATATCGACAAATTTAAACGCATTATTATAAATGTTTCTTACAAATATGGAAATAAGATTACAAAGTAAACATATGAATATCTCATTAATTTCTTTATTTTGAAGCTTATTTCTCATGTGAAACATTTTTCAAGGTGTTTTAACACAAATATTTCTAGTTAAAATTGATTATAAATCTTATAGAATCTAATTTTAAAAAACTTCCTCTTTCCGTTTTAGGTAAACTTTATGTACTATATACTAAAATAAGTCATTTTTATTACTTTATCTAACAGAACAAAACTTAAATTTTCGTTGTATGAGATTTTTATTTATTTTGTTAAAGCGTTATCTGTAGTTAAATTATAATACAATCTTTGCAATATTTTCAGGTTTAATAATAAATTGAGTATTTTCTGTTTATAATTTGATATATTAATTTCCTTTTCAATCTGGAAACCATGTTCACATTTCCTAAGCTGTTTATGATAATATACAAAAGTTGAAGAGAACTGCATTTTCAATTTTACTACTTAAGAGCATTTACTTATAAAGTTGAAAGAAGTCAAAATGATGTTTTGAAAAGTATTCCTTCGCTTTTTAGATTAGAACATCACTATTTGAAACTCTTGGATTTAATTTGAAGGCATATTTACTTATAATAATTTTATAGATAAGTTAGTCGCTGGCTTCAGTACTGTACAATGTATTTTATAATTAAGTTAACAATACTAAGTTAAGAAAAAGTTTATATAATTATTACCAGTGGCCCCATTGGCTTAACATATATATAATTATGTACAACGATTAATGCTTATCTTGATAGTTTGTACGGTTTATACATTGGGCGCTTAGAGGCCCGGATAAGCTGGACTTAACCAGATTTCCTGGTTATAAATTTTGATCTTCGAATGCAAAGGGGACATGTAGATATTCTGCGCCCAGGGCCCAAAATGAGCTTAAATCTGCATTAGGTTTATAATTAATCCAGTGCTTCTCAAAGTTTCAATGTTCGCGACCCAATATTCAATCATAGCGGGTGGCCAAAATGGCGGCGATGGAGGATGACGTGTTTTTTTGATGCTCTTCAAAAACATTGCTCGATTATCGAATCTGCGCTTCTGTCAAAATGTAATATGAACCACCAGGTGCGTGAAGAGGCCAGGCAAGCCTTGGGTGAGTTGAAATGCTCTATTTATAAGAATTTTGAAAGAGTAAAGGCAGCTAATTTTTTAGAAGCATGTAAACAAAGCTTGAAGGAAGCCATTGCAACCCAAATTACGCCAAAGCCAAGTTACGCCAGTGTCGTGGCGCTATCTGTTGCTCCAAAAGAAAAGGAAAAGTCTTTCGATTATTGTCTAGTTGTAGACTCAGATAATTGCTCTTCTGACGATGTAAGGAAAATTATTAAGTCGAAAATAAACCCAGCGGAATCTAAATTAGGTGTATGTGACTTAAAAAATATAAGAGGAAACAAACTACTAGTTAAATGTTTTTCTGAAAATGATCGAAACCGACTTTTGACAGAACTTCAAGAAAAATCACCAGAATTAAAGGCTTCTCTGCCAAAAAGGAGAAATCCAGCCATAATTGTAAAAAACGTGCCAAATGAAGTAAGTAATGAAGATCTTTTGAAAGTGATTTCTGAACAAAACCCTGAAATTGTCGTAGATGACGAAAGCATAGGGCAGTGCAGAGCTCGCTTTACTTTAAAAACCTTTCAGCATACAAGGCATGTTGTAATCGAAACTCACCCCATAGTTCGTAAATCAATCCTCCAACAAACAAGATTGAAAATAAACTGGAGTGCATGTGATGTAGATGATTTCCTTATTATAAATAGATGTTTTAACTGTCTTGGCTATAACCATCGTGCTTCCGAATGTAACCAACCAACAGCCTGTTTTCACTGTTCTGGAGAACATAAAGCGAAAGATTGTTCAAATAGGGACGCACCGACTTGTATAAATTGCATCCGTTTCAATCACAAAACAAAAAACATAGATAAAAAAGTGAATGTTAATCATAAACCTTTTTCTGAGTGCTGTCCTTGCCATATTTTTACGAAGAAGAATACCCAATCTAGAATTAACTATGATTAGGTCAGATAAACAAGTTCTAAAGTGTGTTCAGTTAAACTTGCATAAGTCTAAATCTGCGACACAGCAACTCATTTTAAACATGGAAACAGATAACATTGATTGTGCACTAGTTCAAGAGCCTCATAGCTACAGGAGTTCTCTTCCAGGTTATCCCAGTACTTATAGACTTTTTTATGATCCTAATTCTGACATCATTAAGGCAGCCATTATTGTTCGCTCACGTTATCTTGCAACTTTTCTCGATTATAAAAATACTGATTACAATATGGTCCCTTTAGAAGTTACCGCGGGCGCAACTGCGTTTACTCTTTTCTCCTATTATTTTGAACCTTCAAAAAACATTGACTCGGATCTTCACAAGATCAACCAAGTTTTTAGCTGCAAAAATATCAATAGACTGGTTTGGAGTATGGACTCCAACAGCAAATCTGAATTATGGTTTAGTCCCTATTCAGATGCACGAGGAGATAAGTTATGTGAATTTATTTCTGCCAACAATTTATTTATAATCAACGAAGATTGTGGGCCTACTTTTCGATCAACTCAGGGTACGAGCTATATTGATGTCACAGCTGTTGGTTCGGATCTACTCCAGGATAATTCGATTTGGTGTCTTTCGGAAAACGAGTCCCTTTCTGATCATGTGATGATTGAATTTGAGTTTTGTCTATCCACGGTCCTGCGAGATACATCAAATGTTCCTTTTGTTATGTTCAATACAAAGAAAGCAAACTGGTGTCGCTTTCGGAAATTTTGTTTTTCTCGTATAACTCATATTTTTGATATTCTTAACAGTTGCTCTAATAGTTCTTGCCTAAACACAGTCGTTGAGGAGTTTGGTTCTATTATTTATCAGGCATGCTTGTACTCTATGCCTACTAAGAAGACTAGCAAGCATAATGTCCCTTGGTGGTCTACCGAGATTGGCTGTGCGAGGAAGAGGCTTAATGCATCTAGGCGTAGATTTCAACGTTGTAAAAATCCAATTGTTAGAGAGTTATACAGAAATAAATATCTTTATTATAGAAAAGATTACAATCAAATGCTTACTGATGCTAAAACTGACTCTTGGAAGAAATTTCTTTTGACCATTGACGCTCAAAATGTGTGGAAGAAGGTTTATACATATGGCGTTAAAAGAGAATTTATGAAAAAAATTGAAATAACTGGTATTAAACTACCCACAGAAGAAACAACCTCCTCTTTAGATGAAACAATAAATGCTGTGCTTCAAAAATCCTTCCCTTCTGATTCAGAGGCAAATGACAATAACTTTCAGAAAGACTATCGTAAGGCCGCGTATACTGGTTACTCTTCATTTTTCGATCCTTCCTTTTCCTGTGATGAAGTAAATACAGTTCTTTCTATGCTGAAGCTCAATAAATCCCCTGGTCCGGACTCTATTTCAAATGAAATTATTAAACAGTTCCACTTAGCATTCCCTTCTTTTCTCCATAAACTTTTTAATGGTTGTCTTGATTTAGGTATTTTTCCACGGGTTTGGAAGATTGCCCAGGTGATTCTCATCCCCAAAGTAAATGAGTTTGGAGTTCCTCATTTGGATAACCTTAGATGCATAAGCTTGCTTCCAACTCTTGGTAAATGCCTGGAGAAACTTCTTGTTAACAGGATTTGCTGGTATCTGCGCCGTGGAGACTTTCTTTCTAGTGATCAGTATGGTTTTACCCCTCATAAGAGCACTGAAGACGCTCTTTTACGTTTGAATGAGATTGTTAAGAGAGGTAAAAAGAAGCATTTGCACTCAATCTTGATTTCTCTTGATATAAAAGGTGCTTTTGATAACGCATGGTGGCCTTGCATTTTGAATCTTCTTAAGGAAGCGAAAATTCCGAAAAATCTTTTTTCACTTGTTGCCGACTTTTTAAATGACAGAATGGCCAAAATGCAACTGGGTTCGACTTCTGCAATCCGTTGTCTTGAAAGGGGTTGCCCTCAAGGATCAGTTTCTGTGCCTATCTTTTGGAATATCATTATCAACGATCTTCTAGTTAAACTTAATGATCTTGCCTGCTGTGAAACCATAGCTTTTGCTGATGACATTTTAATTTGTTTCCAAGGTAGGGATCTTCATGCGACTTTCTTACACGCACAGGAAACTTTGAACATCGCCTCTGACTGGTCAAAGAATTTTAAATTGGATTTTAATCCTGTTAAAACCAGAGTCATGGCTATTGAAAAACGAAACGTTTGCTATGATGCATTTCAGCTGCATCTCAATGGTGCTCCTTGACTATGGTAAAACAAATGAAATATCTTGGGATTCTTCTTGATGCTAAATTTTCTTGGAAGCAGCACTTAAATTACATTTCAGAGAAATGTGACAAATTGCAGCGGGGACTAAATCGCATTGCACGCAACTCGTTCGGTATAAATTTCAACGTACATTCGCTCATTTATAAGCAAGGAATCGAACCTTTCATTATGTATGGTTCTAGAGTTTGGGGTGAGGCACTTAAAAGGAAGATGAATTCTAAATATCTGCGACGCATACAAAGAAGGATGCTCTTGCGGGTCATTTGCGGTTATCGTACCATAAGTTACGAGTCAGTTTTTGATATTTCTGGATTCCCTCCAATCGACATTTCTATTCTTCATAATATTGCTTTTAGGGAAAATCTCGCTGCTTCTTCCATCTCTAATTATGATTGCACTATGTCCCCATTTTTTCTCCTCATCCTTCAGAGAGGAATTCCATCAATATTATTAAGCACAATGAGAAAAATACTGATGATTTCCCTGTTATTTGCTATACTGATGGTAGTAAATTGCTGGAAAAGTTGGTTTCGCTTTTGTTGTGTTCAGGAGTGGTGTAGAATCCGAACATTTCAATTTAGAATTCGTGATGAATGCACAGTTTTTGTAGCTGAACTTTTATGTTTAAACTTTGCCATTAAATGGATCACTGAACAAAATAGTGTCTCAGATTATCTCATCTGTACAGACTCTCTTTCCTCCTTGGATTCTCTTAAGTGTATTTCTTCATCTAACAACATAATCGTCGAGATCCAAAAGCAACTTAAAAACCTAAAAGATAAAAACATCTCAATAGATTTTGCATTTGTTCGTGGACACACGGGCATTTTTGGAAATGAGCGGGCCGATTGGTTAGCCAAGGCTGCAACCAAACGCAAAATTGACATTGCCGTTAATATTCCTAAGTCATTTTACAAGAAGATTATGAGGGAAAGATTGGTGAAGTCTTGGAACCAAGAATATCTCGCATCAAATAATGGGAGCGTAACAAAGAAATTTTTTCCAACCATTAATAAGAGACTGTCCTGCCATCATTTTTATACTAATAACAAAATAACCCAATTTCTAACTGGTCATGGCAACTTTAAAAGCTACTTGAACAAATTTAAGTTAGTTCCGTCATCTTCCTGTGATTGCGATATTGGTGGCGAGGAAAATGTAGAACATGTGCTCCTTCTGTGTTCCAAGTTTGAAGGAGAACGGAATATCCTAAGACTGGCATTCAAGGGACTTAATGTAAATTGGCCTCTGAATCTTCCTCAACTGCTTTCCACCAGAAGTACTTTTAAAAAGTTCAGTGAGTTTGTTATGAGTATTTGTAATGCTTCCTAACCTCAAGGGTTTTTTTTGTTATTTATTTATTTATTATTTTTTCTTTATTTTATCTTTTTCCTTTGTATTATGTGATTAATACTTGCTTCTGTAAGCCCTGTGTGATACTTTGTGGTGCACGGGATTTTATCATTGTTTTCCAATAAAAAAAAAAAAATA